>CAKAKR010064969.1:53864-73058 GCA_916700685.1 Adelosebastes latens | reverse complement strand
TGTGTGTGTGTGTGTGTGTGTGTGTGTGTGTGTGTGTGTGTGTTACCTTGGCCTCTGTGCTAGCCTGTGGTTTAGCAGGGAACTGGACCTCTGTGGCTTTGAGGATGGTGTTTTCCTGGAGAATGTCCTGCTGTGACTGGTTGTGGCCAAACGGCTGGGAAAACAAAACACATGAAATCACCACCAGTCTTTTACTTTGCTTCAACTATTGTGACTGGAACCTGAAAAAATGTATTCACTAAGAAAAATGTTTTCCCCACATATTCAAAGCACGGCCCAACACAGCCACTGAATCCATGTTCAACAATCTACTGGAGGTGAATATTTTCTTCTGAGGTGGTGTTTTCGTGTTGTACCTTGCGTCCGTAGAGGCACTGGAAGAAGATCACTCCCACGGACCAGACGTCCACCTTGTTGGAGATTTTAGGTGGCTCCTTCCCCACCACAAAACACTCTGGAGGAAGGTACCTGAAACACACACACAGAATATAATCAATGTCCTACAATGTAATATAGAGTCCATACAGATTTTTCCAGGGCTGTCGAAGTTAACGTGATAATAACGCGTTAACGCCACTAATTTCTTTAACGTATTAATGCAATTGATCCGTCATCTGGCCATCTGCCATTTTTAAAGGGGTCCCTTGACCTCTGACCTCAAGATATGTGAATGAAAATGGGTTCTATGGGTACCCACGAGTCTCCCCTTTACAGACATGCCCACTTTATGATAATCACATGCAGTTTTGGGGCAAGTCATAGTCAAGTCAGCACACTGACACACTGACAGCTGTTGTTGCCTGGTGGACTTAAGTTTGCCATGTTATGATTTGAGCATATTTTTTATTTTATGCTAAATGCAGTACATTTTTTGAGGGTTTCTGGACAATATTTGTCATTGTTTTGTGTTGTTAATTGATTTCCCATAATAAATATATACATACATTTGCATAAAGCAACCATATTTGCCCTCTCCCATGTTGATAAGAGTGTTAAATACTTGACAAATCTCCTTTGAAGTACATTTTGAACAGATAAAAAATGTGCGATTAACTCGAGATTAAATATTTTATTCAATTGACAGCCCTAATTTTTTCCCATGATTATTTTATACCATATAAGTGGAAGGTATTTAAGGTAATTTCTTGTAAATTCCTGTCCCAATCCACTGCACATAATATTGATAGAACAATATAAGAGCGCTACAATATGCTACAAGAGAATGGTGAAGAATACAAGACGGATAATGTGTGTTGAGCCTTTCAGATTGACCGTAAAGACCCACGTTACTGTGTCAGTCTGTGAGGGGTATCGGTGTGTGTGTGTGTGTTACCAGTAGGTGCCTGCTCCCTGCGATGTGAGGTCCATCCCGTCCACGCCGTAGTTATCATCATCCATAATCTTAGACAGGCCAAAGTCTGTGATTTTGATTTCTCCACACGCAGTACCATCCACCAATAAGATGTTACCTGCGCACCACACAAGACAGTGAGACTCAGTACAGTGTGTGAGACAGAGTGATTGAAACAACAGCAGGTTCAAATACAGGGAAAGGTTGGTTCGAACTACAGCAGTATCACCAACTGCACCGCATCTAACTATAAAGCAAGGAATCTCTGTCTGTCTGTCTGTATGAATGTCATTCGCATATCTCGACAAACGTTCATCCGACCTACTTCACACAAGGTTTGGGGGGTCTTTTGTAAGTTATTTCGGGGTACAATGAGTTAGAACAGTAACATAATTCAATAATTTTCATACCTATATCTAAACATCATAATAAATCTGTAGCTGTTTGGGGCCCCAAGCAGTTGCGTAACGGTAAAGCCTGCCCCTGGTGTTTTTTTTCCCGTGAACCAGAGTGCATTTCACCGGTGATTCTGACCATGATTAGCAGCGACTTGGGTGTGTGACGCAACTATGTCACGGCAGGTGTATTGCTGAGGACCCAAGGAAGCGCAGTGTCGAGCGTGAAGTTGTTTGTATGAGCGGCTGTCGAGAAAACTGCGAGCTGCAACACCACGGGACAAGCATTCGGCCAGTTCTGAACAGGCGTGTTTTCAACGGGCACTGCACTAGCTGTACACAAAGCAGTATTATCGTTTTCAATCAGATTCCAGTTATCTACATTTAATTATGATTCACCCAAAAACTTTTTGAACATGTGACCCACCAGGTTTGAGGTCGTAGTGGATGATGGGGGGTTTGATTTCGTTGAGGTAGCGCAGGGCGCTGACGATCTGCATGACGATGGAGCGGGCCTCCTTCTCTGACATCAGCTTGTTTTGCTTCAGGTAGAAGTCCAGGTCGTTGCCTTCGCAGAACTCCAGGACTGTGCAGAACCTGGAGATGGACACACACACAAAAAGAAAAAGATCAAATTCAACATCTGAATGTGAACAAATCGAGGGCAACAGTACTTGTAATTTGTGCTTACTCTTATAACAAGAAAGTGACAATACTGTCCTCATTGTATTGATCCTGAAGTAGAAAGATATACTGCTCATTCGGTTTCTTTTAAGAGCTGCAAAGACTGAAAACTAAGGAGAAATTTCCCTTCCCCCTCCTCCACATGGAGGTCAGAGGTCAGAGTCAGGACTTTCTGCTGCTGAATGGGCCTGACCTAAGTTCCCAGTCGTGAATGGCAGCTGCTCAGTTCCTCAAGGAAAGCTTTGCTAACATGGTACAATGTGAACTGGGCATACGCTCAACCTTTGTACTCAAAATAGAGATGGTTTATCTGAACAAGTACACAGTATCGTAACATTGGCTGCCAGTTTCCTTAACTCTCTTCTTGGTGGCTAAGGTTCACGTGCTTAGTTAACAATTAAACCTTCAAAAATAGCTTCCATTGTCCGGGCATGTTGATGCTGAATCATACATTTACTCTTTCTCAATCTGATAACACCCCCAATGATGTTTGCTCTTACGTGTAGCACCCACTTACGTAGAGCCTTTAGGCAGAATACAAACAACACGTGCATCGTTTGAATATTTACTGGGTAGGGCCTTTTTCTGAAGGTTTGAATCTGACCATGTTGTTTTAAAGCCACTGTAAAAAATGCCTTTTAACCCAGTGCTGGGTGATAAATAACCTCAGGATATGTCAACCCAACAGGGCTGCAGCTTGCAGAGGTCAGAGGTGACTCACGTGTCAGTATCCAGGGAGAAATAATCATACAGTTTGACTATTCTGGGATGGTCCAGCTGCTTGTGTATCCGGTACTCCCTGCATGCATGCCTGGAAGGAAATAAATGCCAACATAAAAATGTGCGAGTTGCTGGAGAATCATTTTGTCTTTGTGTAAGTTGTGTGTATGTGTGTATGTGTGTATGTGTGTATGTGTGTATGAGACCTACTTGTGGTAGTTCTCCTTTTTCTCCTCTCTCCAGTTCTTGTTGAGCTGGTGGATTTTAACAGCTGCGTAGCGCTGCTCAAACAGGTCGAAAGCCTGTGTGCGACAAGAAAAACACACATTTTGTCTCTAGACATACTTCACAGAGAGAGGGAATAGAAAAAAATAACTAGTTCAACCACACAGGCATTACCTTGTAGACTTCACTGAAGCCGCCCCTGCCCAGCAAGTGCAGCAGCAGGTACCTCTCATTCAGGGTAGGATGGTCTTTAAACCTGCGTGAGGAGGTACAACATTTTATGCTCACAGTGCTTCTACCTGACTCTTGTGTCACCTTTTAAACAAGCGCTTTGCAAATTTGACTATTTTATTGCACGTCCATTAATATCTTTTAACTAGAGTTGTTCTGATACCGATACCACCAGTATCCCAAAAATGCGTCCGATACTGCCCAAAATTCTGTATCGGGTATCGGCGAGTACACCAGTCTATGCACCGATCCGATACCATGATTTATTAACCCAGAAAAAAAAAAATCAACTTGTTTAACAGGAAATCGATAAAACTTCTTCGCCGCCCCAAAACAGAAGCCTTCACTGTGCTGTCGCCCTGGATGTATCATGGCTGCCTCTGGCAACTACTGTTTTAGAGCAGCGAAGAAGAACTGATTGCAGGTAGTTTGTCACGTGACGATAGCAAACGACAACGGTGCGGACGCTAGTGGAGAGTGTAACGGTAACGTCAGCCATTTGGAAAACATTTCACAGTGGAAAATCCAACGAGTAAAACGGCGATATGTACAGTAATTTAAGTAATAAGTAAAGTAAGTAAATTAGCACACAGGCTGTCCACTGAAGAGACAGCTAAGAGAATACAGTTATTTATTCCTAACTTTCATTTCATTTCATGGTTCATTTGATCGGGACAGATACAATGTACATAGACAACTTAAAAACAGCGATCTGATGAAAGAAAGTGACGTTTTACAAAGGGTTTAACCTGAGCCAGGCCATACAACAGAGATAGTAATTATATCACATCCATATATGGTCAGTAGTAAACAGCTGTTAAATAACTAATAATAATAAATATATATTTTTACTGGTACTTGGTATCGGCAGATACCGCAAGTTCAGTTATTGGAATCAGTATCGGTAAGGAAAAAGTGGTATCGGAACATCTCTACATTTAACTACAAAAGACATTCTCTATTACTTAA
The DNA here is from genome assembly GCA_916700685.1 of Adelosebastes latens. Taxonomy (NCBI): domain Eukaryota; kingdom Metazoa; phylum Chordata; class Actinopteri; order Perciformes; family Sebastidae; genus Adelosebastes; species Adelosebastes latens. Next base: position 68,483 of record CAKAKR010064969.1, on the reverse strand, counting down.
ATGTTTTGTATTGACAGAATAAACTAAATGTCTCGACAGTGGAAACTGAATTCATGATTTCATTAAGCAGATTTTTAGTCCCAGTCTTAACCATTAAGGCTACATTGCATGTTACGGTACTGTATGTAGAACAGACTTACGCTGAGCTGTCCTCGTTGTTTATCCTCTTCAGCTCTCTGATGTGGAGGTTCCTCACCCGCTCCAACCGCTCCAGCTCTGCCTGGATCTCAGCTTCCTCCTGCACAAATACACCATGTGAGATTATTTTCCTGTTTGAACATTCATGCACTTAAAAAAAACATGTATACAATCAAGCAATTTATTTAATCTGAAAGCTGGGAACCTGAAGATTAATTTGAGAAGCAGCTCACACTGTGTGTCAAGTTGTTCTAGTTGTAAATTAAAAATAATAATAATTGAAATACATGCCCACTTTATGATAATCACATGCAGTTTTGACCAGTCTGGTCAAAACTGCATGTGATTATCATAAAGTGGGCCTGTCTGTAAAGGGGACTCTCGTGGGTACCAATAGAACTCATTTTCATTCACATATCTGGAGGTCAGAGGTCAAGGGACTCCTTTGAAAATCACAATGCCAGTTTTTCCTCACCAAAATTGTGCCCAACTTTGGAGCGTTATTGAGCCTCCTTCCCAATATGCTAACATGACAGGGTTGGCACCATTAGACTCCTTAGGTCTTCTAGTTAGTCTAGCTCTAAAACTGAGCCTGCTACAGCCTCTGAAAGAAAGTAAAGTCGGACGAGGATGCCGGCACCCTCAAGGATTTGAAGAGGTAAAGACACCAGCGGCCATTTCAAACTGAATGCATAACCACTGATGCATTGTTGGTATTACATTTTCAGTGTTTCAATGTACACTTTGCCCATTACACTAGATCAAAATGCCTTATGGTCACAATATCTTGTTATTGATTGAATATTTTTATTCTACTGACCTTCTTTAGATGTCCAAGGCGGAGCTTGAAGATCTCTTCCTGCTCGTGGTACTCAGCGAGGGTCAGTCTGCCAAAATATGGACAAGTTAAAATCTCCAGACAGAAACAATATCTCAGAAAAACACTTTATTTGGAATATTCATTTCGGACTACAGGGGCCTTGATAATTCAACTCCAAGTCATCTTGCAATTAATTCTTTAAGCCTCCAATTGAAAAAAGGAATTGTGAAGGAAAGTGAATCTAAATGAGGCTTATGATGTTTGGCTACTAAGAGTTCAACAGTCACAATAATACAAACGGGACAATCATCCCTCATTCTTTATGGTCCAACGTCTTCCAGTTTCTCACTGACAATGTGTAGTTTTAGTAATTTCAGTGTACTCACAGCTGAGGCAAGGAGGGCTTGAGGAAGGGGTCGGAGTCGTTGCCGTTGACAACCTTAGTTTTGCGCTGCTTGGGTTCAGAGGTGGAGGCCACCGAGAGGGAGGGAGATGCAGGGTTTGGAGGCTTCCTCTTGGCCAGCAGCTTCCTCTGTCGCTCTATGTCCTCCCTCTGCTGGTTGATGCCCTCCTGCTGCCTGCACAGAGAAGTGGACAATGAATACAGGATATGATGTAGCAGACAATAAACAGCCTTTCATATCAGAACAGCCACTTAAAAGCCACTGTATTTCTGACCCTTCAACACGGTTTTGAGCTGCAATGCCCAACGCAAAATCTAAAAGAAATACGTTGACATTCCTGTAATTGGACGGAAAACTGTGCATGCGTTTGCTCGTCTCTCACTTGATCAGGTTCTGGAATGCGTATCCGTCCGTCCACTGCTCCGTGTAGGACGCTCCGTGTCTGACAGTGGTGAAGTGACCGAGACGGAGACGGTCCTGCATGCTCTTCTCACGACACGACTGCTTCTCCTGGGTGCTCTGTTCACAAAAAACAGGCACACATTAGACAAATAACAATGTGACAAGAAGCCCTCATCTATAACCTCTCTCCACCCAGACTAAATGTGTTGTAGGTACATTTATTTTTAAAAGGTGTTATTGATAACACAAATACATCCACAGAGCTTTTAGAAAGGTGTCGAATAAAAGTAACTTTTCCTAAAAAAACATTATTATGAATGTGAATATATCGTTTTAAAAATTTTGACTGGTCCAAATGTTTTGTTTATCTCTGTGGAAGATATCGGATGTTCGGTTCCCACTTCTAGAGGGAATTCAACATCTCGTGGCTGAATGTTATCAATTGCACCTTTAAAGTTAAATACTAGGGATCAACCGATATTTTTTTCAGGCCGATACCGATTATTAGTAATCAAGGAAGCCGATAACTGATATTTGCAACAGCCATTGCTCTTTCCACGCTGACACCTTCTTTGCATGTATTGCAGTCTGTCTTCCCTGGTGTTGGTTGAGTGTAATACTTCAATACTGCACTTACTGTTTTCCCCAAGGGGAGGGAGGGGGCAAGAGAGACTGTAATATAACTCTATAATTCTCTTCTTTATGTATGAACTACCCTGCAGACTGAAGTCTCTACTAACAGTGACAAACAGACTGACGGCTGACTCATAAGGGCCCAACGCAGTGTTGAAGGCGCATGTCGCTTTATATACGTCTGGTGGTATGAGATGTCCGTGTCCTCACTGCGCTGCATTTTTATATAAACTATGATAATCTGGTCACATCTCTCGCCCGGGTCCAGGCGCCGTCTCACTCTTCGTCTCTTGTACTACAACGGAAGTTACATCCAGTACTAACAGCAGAACGTTACCAGCGGAATCACCGGGTGTTTCTGTTACGTCAGCGTAGAGGATATTTGTTACAACTTCAGTAATATCTGCTGCCTTGCGTTCGACACACAGCTCCGCTCGCTCAACGGAGCAGCTCCAGTCTGTTCGTCTTTGCCCGTCTGTGGCACAGAAGCCTTCAGTGGTGTTGATAGGCTATTTTTTGTGTGTGGACGGGACATTGAGTGAAACTACAGAGTGGTGAATACAGACAGAGACAGGCAGCTGCATCAGAGCCAAATTAGTGCATTTCTCAATTAATTTGTTTTATTGGCTATTGAAATAAATAAATAACGATTCGTAAAAATGCAGAATATCGGGCCAATAATCGGTCGATCCCTATTAAATACATATTAAAGCCCCAGTCAGGAATATTGCAATATCACTACATCAAATGACGTGTATTGTGACAAGGTTGCTTGTACACTAAATCCCACCACCACTGTGCAGCTCTATGCAACTCCAGCCCCAAAATGGTGGACACCTAAAGAAAACAGGTGGCTGGCGAAGAGATTCAAAGATCTACCAACCCAAAAACAGAGTTTTCCTCTCAGGAGTTGGACCAAAGCAGAGCTAAAACACCAGAGAATACTGGACTTATTATTGGAAAAGTTGTATTTCAGCTCTATTTCAGTTGCATGTGTGTAAGTAGGCACTTTCATGTTGCTAACACATTAAATGTAAGAACATGATAAGATGATATAGTGTCTCTGTTAGTCTTATAAACAGTGGGCTGTGTCTCTGTCAGTTTGTTTTTCTTCCTGCCCAAAAGGGTTAAAAAACATCTTAATCTTTTATAAAAATGTACAGTGCATGCATGCAAAGACAGGTACCTTCTCTATGAGCAGTTTCTTGCTCATGGTGATGCACTTATTGAGCCTCTCCTTGTATTTCTCCAGGAGTTTTTGCTGTTCATCTATCTGTCTCCGCAGGTCACAGTTAGCCTGTTAAGGAAAGACAGCAGGGACTGCATTAAGGTTGGTTGTGTAGTTATATAACATGATATGATAACCTGATATACACTAGACAGTTGTCCTCCATGAAAACTCAGGTTATGGACGCTGTACTCACCCTGAGCAGGTCGTCTATTCGCCCCTCTTTTTTTTCCAGGTCCAGACTCTTGTTGCTCTCCAGAGCAGCAAGTTTCAGGCCTGTTAACTCCGTCTAAAAGGATTCGGACAGAGAGGTACCAGTCAGAGGTGTATCAGTAAATGTTAGGGGTGTCACGATTCTCTAAATCCATGTTTTGATTTGACTTTTGATTTTAAGGTCACGATTCGATTTTCGATTTAAACATGCCATTGTTAGACTATGGAGTCTTGATTCATAAAGATCAACAGATCATTGGTTTTATGCCCTGACAGCTGTCATTTACACTTTCAAATTCTACATTAAAAGGAGAACTTAACTCCCTTTTTATTTAGAAAGTGTTTCAAAAATTAAACTACAACAGTCTACAATATGAAAACCTGCATCTTTTCAATATCAGTATCTGTGTGACCCACCTCAGTACATAATCATTACAAAAACAAAACAGTAATCCTTCTGCGGGACATTACAGGTGTGCTGTAATCTACAAAAATACGGTTTTGTTGTCATTTACTGTCGCGCTTTTTTCTTTCTCTCTTCTGATCGCTGTGTGTCATCGAGGGCGGAGGCAGAGCTTAGGACACTTTTGAGAGACGGCACTCTGCAGTCCAGCGAGCTTGTTGCTCTCGCTACCAATATCAGCTGCTCTGATTCAACAACGTTGAGTTGAAAAAAACGTGCATATAGGCTGAAATTCAACCGTGGTGTTGTTCTGTCAGGAGATGCAGTGACTTAATGTTAAACCAAGTAAGAGTAGGAGAGCTATGATGAGGAAGGAAACTAACTAAATAAAGTCTGCTACCGACAAGGCTAATTCATGCAGTGTAAAATGCCATAGGCATGCAGGAAGTGCCCTGAGTATCGTAGCAACAGGGAGGGCCCATATTTCCCATCATGCCTGCCTAGTCCTGAGGGCTGGACTGAGTAGTTTAAGTTTGCTGTTTTCTTTTCCAAAACGCAAATGTTACTTTCGTTAGTGTTTTTTAATGTAATGTGTCTGTTCAGAACATGGTGGCTTATGTTGGTAATTGAGATTTCCGTGCTGGTTAATAGTGTTAACCACGAGTGGGGTGGCTGTTACATTTCTTGAGTAGAGCTGTATTAGTCCTTCGAATGCATGCGAGTAGGCGGGGGCGGAGAGAGAATTAATTGACGGTTCTGCTTTTGATTTTGATCAATTTCCGATGTAGACTTGAAATTGTGACACCCCTGGTAAATTTACAATGAAGTGTGTCATGCATGCGTCACATTACCTGGACACACTTGCTGGAGGAGGCTTTAGGATTGTGTTCCCCAAAACACAGACTCGTAGGAGAGGAGCTGTTCTGCCGGATCTACAGACAAAGAGGTATTTTTAAACCCTGTAGAGACTCACATGTGCAAATAACTCATCAATAATCCTTGTGCAAAGCATTTCCACTGTTTGTGAAGCACTCACGATTGAGCCCGGGGCCGAGTGCGAGTTCTGTGGAGAGCGGCGAGCTGATGGGAGGCCTCTGACCGGACTGGATCCATTTCCACCCTGGAACTTTGCAGAGAAAATGGGCAAACTTAAAAAAAACCTGGTTCAAAATGAACACCGAGTGTAACATTTTGGAAGGACGGGAGTAGCTGTGATACTCACATCAAAGTAGTCGCTGATCTTGGGCCCACGTGTGGAGGTCTTCCCTGCATAGAAAGTTGAACAAAGATTTAATGCAAGACATCAGTAATAGCATAGATTATACAGATTTTTTCGCAGGTGTCTGTCGTACCTTGACTACTCTCTGAATAGGTGTCGGCTTTCCTTTTTCTCCCTCTGGACGATTCAGAGTGCTTCTTCTCCGGGGTCTGTGAATCGATATGAAATAAGAGAGAGAGAGAGAGGAGAAAAAAAAAGGCATAAATCCCTTGTGTTTTACCTAACAAAGCTGGTTCGAGCGGTGGTGTTCAGCAGGAAAGAGCAGCAGGAAGAAAGAGTACATACTGAGTAGGCAGGGGAGCTCCCTCTTTTCAAATCAGAGTTCTAGGAGGAGAAGAGAAGGAGAGGTGGAGGTAGTGGGAGAGACAGAAAGACGAGTGGGCAGAGCGAGGATGTACTGAGAGCATGCAACTGTGTCTAACCAGCCTTCACTGTTGGTATCTGTGTAATAAAGTCAGTCATATTTAATTGAAATGTCTTTTGTTCTGTCGTCTCAAAATAAACCAACAGTCATGCATGCCCATTGCAAAAATAACTATGTCTGCCTGTGTGTTTTACCTCTGACTCCTTGTCACTAGACGAGCCCAGACTGCCATAGCTGTGGTTGGAGGATTCATTTGCCAGACCCTGCGCACAGAGAGAGAATTCAAACAAATAAGTGAACACATACAATATGAAAATATTCTCCTCAGGTGTGTGTGTGGTGCTATCCAAGCTCAGCAACCCTCATGATATGTAAACAAAAGTGAAACAAAGACTTGGGGGCCAGGCCTCTAGTCTGACACGTCTCATAGGAATCCAGATCTTCAGTGATTGTTTAGGTGTGTCACTTGGCTCTTTTCCACCACATGCACATTTACAGGATTCTTCCCTTTTTTTTTTATAGGAAAACAGGAACTTTTACCTGCTTTTCCACCATGAGAACCTGGGTGTGGTGTTTGTTTTCCTGCCTACAAAAAAAGTCCCTCTTGCTGAGGTAGTATTTTCTGATGGCCTAGGAGTTAGTCACTGACGAACACAAGCCTCCAGACTGCTACAACTTGTCTTCCGCATTCTTTCTGCTGCAAGCAAGCACTGGTTGTTGTCACTCGTATTATTAGAACTTAACATTGGAAATTTCTTGTTATTGACATCTATAACAATGCAGACAATTTCTTGAGTAAAAAGTATAGTGAGCAAAGATTGTGACTAAAAACAAAGCTGTTTAATCCTTTATCAGTGAGGAAACAGGGAATGCACAAAATTAGCTCATGAGGCTGTTGAGTTCCTGAGTGTGTTTGTGTGTGACGCATCTCAATAATAAGGCTTCATTTTTCTTTCTGTATTGCGGTTACCTTAGCACCTCCGCTGGTACTCCCAGTGCTGCCTCCCGTGTTGCCACTGACGGCTCCTGTGAACCTGGCCTCCAGCAACTCCTGTCTCCTGGGGTCCAGGCTGTGCAGCTCCTCCATGGGGCCTGATCAACAGAGTAAGGTTACATTATATCACCGTTACAAGCAAACAGTGGCGACAAGTACAACGGAATAAATTGAGCCCTGAACATTTTTCTGCGACTACTAGAAAGGAATAAAAAAAATGGGCACTGAGAGAAGTATCTGTGGGAGGATTAGAGGAAAATTAGAGTGATTAGAGGATAAAAATAGAAAATTGATTTGATTCAACTGGGCAGTAGCTCTTTAAAAGATGCACTTTCATGCAGTGATGGAAGATACTGCAGATGAGTGACATTGCATTTCTAACTTAAGCAGGAAGGTCATTCTACCGCTGGGAAGTCAGGAGGGAGAAGAGTCGAGGCTGCACAAAAAAAACTTCCAACCAGCCCTTCTATTATCCCATAAAGTTAAACTGTCATGATGCCCTCATTGCACGGTGCTTAACTAGTCTGTGATATTTAGGGATGCCCCTCAGAAAGCCTCGCAGAAAAGAGCACAACACCAGCTGAGATAAACTGGTAGTTTTACTCCATCTTTCTTTGTACAAGCTGCACAGTCAATGAGGAATAGATAGCAGTCAAAATCAAATGTTACATGTGTGCATCGATGACACAGGCCAAACAGACTTTTGCAGACTTTTACATTCCCTCACTATAAAGCCAGATTTGCAGATGTCTGAGTGGTAGGCCTTACTATAAATATGAACCACAATGTTCATAAAATGATCCTCACACAAGCAGTATGTCTTGTTCTATGACAACCGGTTTCCAGGGAGAGACACACACACACACAAGGGTCCTCTGCTCCCTGCTGACTCCTGCTGCTGCACGTGTTTGCTTCCTTATTGGACATTTCCTGGCTGTCATCTTTACATAGCTTTCTGGCACAGGGGCAAGCCCTAAAAGGCATAATGGACATTATGAAACCTCCCTGTAGCAGTGAAACAGTGACAGAGAGCACAACAAGGCCTGTTGTGGTGAGGTTACCTAAGGACAACAGGAGAGAGTGATTAAGCTTAATTAATCCACATAGAGCTAGAGCTTCATATTACAGTGTTAATTTTGTATTGTACATCAACATGAAAATTAATTATTAACCGATAACATCAGTACAGTAATTATAACGCAGACTTATTCAAACTAAAAGCTGTAGCTAACTATAGCTAACACTTGTGGTACTTGTCACATCACATCCAGCAACTCGAGTAAATAAAGCTTCATATTATTTTGCATTGTATATCAACATGTCTCTAGTTGAAAATTAATTATTAAACATCAGTACAGTAATTATAACGCAGACTTATTCACACTAAAAGCTGTCTAAATATTATTTTAACAATATCATGTCCTGTAACTAAATATGCTTAGCTGTAAGATTATAAACTATAGCTAACACTTGTGATCACTGTTTTTGGCACATCACATCCAGCAACTCGAGTAAATAAGGTCTCAACAAACAGTGTGGAGATGCATCCAAACTGGACACAAAAAAAAGGTACAAACCAGGGCCTGTTGTTAAGTTTATAGCAGCAGGACGATGCATTGTAATGCATTAATGTATGCATGCATATAGCTATGTTGTTTAATATCCAACTAGATAGCTGTTGATAAGGGGGTGAATGTTATAAAACTGCCACTGTAAGATTATAACTGTAGCTAATACTTGTGATACTTGTCACATCACATCTAGCAACTCGGGTAAATAAAGTGTGGAGAAGCATCCAAACTGGACCAAAACAAAGGTACAAACCCGGGCCTGTTGTTAAGTTTATAGCAGCAGGACGATGCACTGTAATGCATTAATGTGTCTGAATGCATAGCTACATATCCAACTAGATAGCTGTTGATAGGGGGGGTGAATGTTATAACAACAACAACACTGTTATCAGCTACGAGTTGACAAGTATACATCATGTAAGCTGACAAACAATAAACAAGCTAGCTCTTTCTTTGTGCAAACATGATAGCTTGTAACACTTGTGATACTTGTCACATCACATCCAGCAACTCGGGTAAATAAAGTGTGGAGAAGCAGATGCATCCAAACTGGACCAAAAGGGCCTGTTGTTAAGTTTATAGCAGCAGGACGATGCATTGTAATGCATTAATGTGTATGCATGCAAAGCTACGTTGTTTAATATCTAGATAGCTGTTGATAGGGGGGGCTAATGTTATAAAACTGCCACTGTAAGATTATAACTATAGCTAATACTTGTGATACTTGTCACATCACATCCAGCAACTCGAGTAAATAAAGTGTGGAGAAGCATCCAAACTGGAAAACCAGGTCCTTTTGTTTAAGTTTATAGCAGCAGGACGATGCATTGAAATGCATTAATGTGTCTGCATGCATAGCTACATATCCAACTAGATAGCTGTTGATAGGAGGGGGTGAATGTTATTATGTGTGTCTTATTCACACTAAAAGCTGTCTAAATATTATTTTAACAAGATCATGTCCTGTAACTAATATGCTTAGCTGTAAGATTATAACTATAGCTAACACCTGTGATACTTGTTACATCACATCCAGCAACTCGAGTAAATAACAGTGTGGAGAAACATCCAAACTGGATAAAAAAAAGGTACAAACCAGGGCCTGTTGTTTAAGTCTATAGCAGCAGGACGATGCATTGTATTGCATTACTGTCTGCATGCATATAGCTACATATCCAACTAGATAGCTGTTGATAATGTTATTATGTGTGACTTATTCACACTAAAAGCTGTCTAAATTTTATTTTAACAAAGATCATGTCCTGTAACTAAATAGCTGTAAGATTATAACTATAGTTAACACTTGTGATACTTGTCACATCACATCAAGCAACTCGAGTAAATAAAGTGTGGAGAAGCAAATGCATCCAAACTGGACAAACCAGGGCCTGTTGTTTAAGTTTATAGCAGCAAGACGATGCAATTGTAATGCATTAATGTATGCATGCATATAGCTACGTTGTTTAATATCTAGATAGCTGTTGATAAGGGGGGTGAATGTTATTATGTGTGACTTATTCACACTAAAAGCTGTCTAAATATTATTTTAACAAGATCATGTCCTTTAACTAGATAGCTGTAAGATTATAACTATAGCTAACACTTGTGATCACTGTTTTTGTCACATCACATCCAGCAACTCGAGTAAATAAAGTCCAAACTGGACAAAAAAAGGTACAAACCAGGGCCTGTTGTTAAGTTTATAGCAGCAGGATGATGCATTGTAATGCATTAATGTCTGCATGCATACTACGTTTATAATATCCAACTTGTTAGTTGTTGATAGGAGGGGGCTAATGTTATAAAACTGCCACTGTAAGATTATAACTATAGCCAATACTTGTGATACTTGTCACATCACATCCAGCAACTCGAGTAAATAAAGTGTAGAGAAGCAGATGCAACCAAACTGGACAAACCAGAGCCTGTTGTTTAAGTTTATAGCAGCAGGACGATGCATTGTAATGCATTAATGTGTCTGCATGCATAGCTACATATCCAACTAGATAGCTGTTGATAATGTGATTATGTGTGACTTATTCACACTAAAAGCTGTCTAAATATTATTTTAACAAAGATCATGTCCTGTAACTAAATAGCTGTAAGATTATAACTATAGCTAACACTTGTGATACTTGTCACATCACATCCAGCAACTCGAGTAAATAAAGTGTGGAGAAGCAAATGCATCCAAACTGGACAAACCAGGGCCTGTTGTTTAAGTTTATAGCAGCAAGACGATGCAATTGTAATGCATTAATGTATGCATGCATATAGCTACGTTGTTTAATATCTAGATAGCTGTTGATAAGGGGGGTGAATGTTATTATGTGTGACTTATTCACACTAAAAGCTGTCTAAATATTATTTTAACAAAGATCATGTCCTGTAACTAAATAGCTGTAAGATTATAACTATAGTTAACACTTGTGATACTTGTCACATCACATCCAGCAACTCGAGTAAATAAAGTGTGGAGAAGCAGAAGCATCCAAAATGGACACAAAAAATATGCATGCATAGCTAAATATCCAACTAGATAGCTGTTGATAAGGGGGTGAATGTTATAAAACTGCCACTGTAAGATTATAACTATAGCTAATACTTACTCCAGCAACTCGAGTATATAAAGTCTCAACAAACAGTGTGAAGCAGATGCATCCAAACTGGACAAAAAAAGGGTACAAACCAGGGCCTGTTGTTAAGTTTATAGCAGCAGGACGATGCATTATAATGCATTAATGTGTATGCATGCATAGCTACGTTGTTTAATATCCAACTAGCTGTAAGATTATAACTATAGCTAATACTTGTGATAGTTGTCACATCACATCCAGCACCTCGAGTAAATAAAGTGTGGAGAAGCATCCAAACTGGACCAAAAAAGGTACAAACCAGGGCCTGTTGTTTAAGTTTATAGCAGCAGGACGATGCATTGTAATGCATTAATGTGTATGCATGCATATAGCTACATATCCAACTAGATAGCTGTTGATAGGAGGGGGTGAATGCTATAAAACTACAACAACAACAACACTGTTATCAGCTACGAGTTGACAAGTATACATGATGTAAGCTGACAAACCAGCTAGCTCTTCCTTTGTGCAGACATGATAGCTCGCTGCTACTCAGACTGGCCATCAACTGAACTGACAGCTGACGTTTGGCTTCACGGCATCACACTGAACTTGACATCCATTTTTTTTTCTTCAGCTCGACACGGTCAAAATGATCCACTTCTCCTCGCTAAGGACACTCTGTAAAAGGTGGAATCCGAGTCGTATGGTCGGAGCTATAATATATAGGTTAATATATATATATATACCTTCCTTGCTCTTCGCGGTCGCCGTTATATGTTGTTGAGAAACCGTCGGGGACGAGGAGAGCTGCGACCAAGATGGCGTCGCCTCCAAACTTCCACCACCACTTCCACTGTTACTTTGGACACTCATGAAGCCACTTTACCGCCGAGAGGAGCCAACTGCCGCCGTCATCCGCGGAAATACACAACTTGCGTCCATCGTCTTTAAACACCTGCCGGCCGTTAAGCCCAGTTATAACAGTAGTGAGGAGTCTCCGGGGGGTTTGTGTGTGTCTTTGTGTGTTTTATCGGCTACTCGTCTCTCGTGTTGAGCTGCTCCTCGGTGCTCCGGGTCCTGCTGCTGCGGAGAAGCGGCTTCTTCTTCTTCTTCAGAGCCTCCTCTCTGCTGAGGCTGATCCAGTGTAGTAACCTTTGCATGATGACCGCACCGCGCCGCGCGCCGCCGCCTGTCAGCATCCAGTTCGCGAGCGAGCAGGAGCTTTGATTCTAGTAGTGATGTGTCGGTATCAAACGAGCCGGTTCAAAGAGCCGGCTCTTTTTAAGTGAACGATAAGAGCCGGCTCCCGTCCGAGAGCGTTTTTTTTCTTTTCTTTAATTAAAGGGACTGTTTGTAACTTTTTACACGTATAAATCTACCGGGTCGGTTTCCCATGCGCGCCCGCATATGCGCTCCCGCATTTTTTGGTAGCAGTGTCGATAGTTTTGCTCTCACACCTGTTCTGTTTGTTTGGATAATAAAGACACAAAAGTAACTCCAAAGAGGATGAGGTTTGATGATGTTTTAGCTGGCCTTCTTGGACAGGTGACCCATCTTTGTTCGGACGTTGCGCAGCAGGAAAAATCCAACAGTGGTGACGCCACAGGTGATCTCTGCTACCCAGAAGGCCATTTCCCAGCCGTGGTGCTTTGCGATGGTGCTGAATGGTAGTCCAGACATAAAGCCACCAATGTTGGCCATCAGGGCATAGGCATATGCGTGCTCGCGTGTGGCTACGCTGTTCAGACTCAGACTCCAACACAAACTATACAGAAGCAAAGTAATATCTAGTTAAGCCCGTCTGTTAAACAGTGTTGGCGGCGGTCGTAGTACGCGGAGGAGACCGTAGCTTTGGTCTCCAGGGCTGGAGTCTCCAGGGCTGGAGTCTCTGCTCCGCTGCTCCGCTGCTCCTCTGCCTGCTTGCTTGCCTTCACTCAGCTCGCTCAACCTCACGTTCATGCGCACACACTACACAGAGCAGAACACTTCTTAGCTCTGAGAATATCTAGTGAATGTATAGTGGACGTTTGTGCAGAAATAACTGCTGCAGCTCCTCCAGACCAACAGAGGTTTTCCGTGTCTTGTGAAGTGACGGTGCTCCGCAGCGAGCAACGTTATCGTCTCCGACCGGGTTTCGTCTCCCCTGTTTCCTCCGGCCGCGGTCGGGAGGCTGAGGCAGGAAAAGCCAACACTAGGATCAGCAGTGATTCATGGAGAGACCTTCGTCTGGTCAGCTAACATTACTGCCAAGCAGCTGAAATATAGAGTGATGTTGTGGTTTTAGCTGACGTGCGTCGCCTCACTGTTTTAAACGATGCTCGTTCATGTCTATTTAGAGCGAGCAAGCGTGAGCCCGGCGCAGACTTTTGTTGACTTAACGGCCACAGGTGTCGCTGTTAACAAGCATTTCTGAAAGTTACAAACAGTCCCTTTAATTAATTCAAGGCAGAATGACAGGACGATCTTCTCAGCGCCATGGGCACTCCATGCACTGACTGTGACTGAATGTTGTGTTAATGACGTCCGTGCGACCAATCAGGTGATGACAGACAAGGATCATACCATCAAGCAGGGAGGGGCGGGGGTGCGCGGCGCGCTGACGGTCTACAGGTACAGAGCAGGAAGAAGAGGAGGAGAGAAAGAAAGAGAGAGGAGTGCGGTGCGCGAATAGCAGACAAGATGAGTGACAGTCAGAGACGAAGCAGCATATAAAATTATGGTATTCTGGAAATTACAAGGTTTAGTATAATTATATTGAATAATTGAAGTGATATATGTGCACACATACTAATCATAGGTCAAAACAGCGCTAAATTTGGCTGAATTATAAACAGCAGAAGTGGTAAAATGTAGAGCCGTTTGGTAGCCGAAAGAGCCGGCTCTTGGTGAGCTGAGCCAAATGATCTGGCTCACTATAATGAGCCGTAATTCCCATCACTAGATTCTAGTAGGCGAGGCTATCGCGAGGCTGGCGCGCACCTAGTAGCAGCAGCCGCGCGATGATGAGGATGAGGGGGGGGGTGATGGCGATGGCATGACACCGAGAACAAGACACTGATCTGGGATCATTTTACCCTCCTCCAAACTAGCCAGAGGTCGACCGGGGAGCTCGTCTCAGCGTCGACCTGAGAACAGCCCTCTCTCTTGTTTTAGTGGAAAACAACAAACACCCCGAAAAAATGGCCGAAAGTTCCTGTCTGCTCGAGGAGAACGACAGAGAATAGTAACACACACACACAGAGACACTATATATGCGCGCGCGCGCACGCACACACAATACAGTGTCTGTATGTATGTAAAATATATAATGTATGTATAGATATATAATGTGTATGTATTCTACAATTTACAATTTATATATATTTACAATTTATATATATAGTATATATACTGTATATAATGTGTATATATATATATATATACATATATAATGTATATATATATATACACACACACGCACACACATATAAACATATATATACACATAAACATACATATATATATGTGTGTTTATATGAGTGTATATATATATACACACACATATAAACACATATACTGTGTATATACACACACACACACACACACATATAT
>CAKAKR010064969.1:0-53119 GCA_916700685.1 Adelosebastes latens | reverse complement strand
GTAACACACACACACAGAGACACTATATATGCGCGCGCGCACGCACACACAATACAGTGTCTGTATGTATGTAAAATATATAATGTATGTATAGATATATAATGTGTATGAATTCTACAATTTACAATTTATATATATTTACAATTTATATATATAGTATATATACTGTATATAATGTGTATATATATACATACATATATAATGTATATATATACACACACACACACACACACATATAAACATATATATACACATAAACATATATATATATATATATGTGTGTTTATGAGTGTATATATATATACACACATATAAACACATATACTGTATATATACACACACACACACATATAAACACACACATATATATATATGTAGAGAGAGAGAAATATATATATATATATATATATATATAAAGAGAGAGAGAGATAGCGATACAGTATAGAAAGATATATATATATAGAGAGATATAGATATATATAGAGATACAGATATACAGTATAGAGAGATATAGAGATATAGATATATATATAGAGAGAGATATAGATATATATAGAGAGATATAGAGATATAGATATACAGTATAGAGAGATATAGATATATATAGAGAGAGATATAGAGATATAGAGAGATACAGTATATAGAGATATAGAGAGATATAGATATATACAGTATATATAGAGAGAGAGAGATATAGAGAGAGATATAGATATACAGTATAGAGAGATATAGAGATATAGATATATAGAGATACAGTATATAGAGAGATATAGATATATATAGAGAGATATATATAGAGATATAGATATATAGAGATACAGGATATAGAGATATAGAGAGATAAAGATATATATATAGAGAGAGATATAGAGATATATATATATATAGAGAGAGATAGATATATAGAAATACAGTATATGGAGCTATAGAGAGATATAGATATATAGAGAGAGAGATATAGATATAGATATAGAGATATATATATATAGAGATACAGTATATAGAGATATAGAGAGATAAAGATATATACAGTATATATAGAGAGATATATATATATATAATGCAATGTAGTATGAGGGCTGGTCTTGATGTGCTATTTTTCAGTCTTGAAATACAAGTTGGGGGGGAGGGTGGGGGGGTGCAGGTGGGAGGATAGTGATGTGGTCTGGGCTATAAGGTCTTTTGTTCCAAATTTGGTGCAGTGCATCAAAATGCCTTTGCCTTCTTGTAGGGCAGCATACACAAAATACACACACACACACATATCTCTACACACACACACACACACACACACACACACACACATCTCTACACACACACACTCAGACTCTTCAACATTCAACTGTTTGGCCTACATCTTATTCTTACATCCCTCTCTCATTTATTCTGAATCTAACATTTCTTTTTGCATGAAAATGTATTTACTGTAACCCGCGAGCGACTGTGAGATGAGAGTCAGCATAATGTGTGTCTATCCTGATACAGAGCAAACGTTTATAACCTCCCTAATATTTGAAAAGCTCAATTGAATCCTAAAGTAATTTCATTGGTTCAAGATTAAGTATTTTAAAATGACAGTGAGAACAGTGTAAATGGGGTCTTGTCAAACGCCGGCTCCACTTGCAGTCAGATTGCATCAGGAAATAGACTGTGAGGCACAAACGATAATGCTGCACCTCATATGCACCTGCCCGTGGTAACCTGATTTTTTGGTCACACGGTTTCCATGGTAACAGAGCAATAGTCTTGACAGGCAATGAGGAGGGTTGTATAAGCAGTCTACTACATTACACTATACTACGCGCTACACCACACACACACATACACACACACACATACACAGAGTTTGTGATGTCACTTCAGGTATGAAATTGGAGTTGTGTTATTAGTAAAAATGGGTGACGGGTTGACTGATATTCAAGCAGCAGTCGGGACGTTCCAGGAGCATCAGATGTCTGAAGGAAAACTGGGAGTGTTGGCTGACATTTTGAAAACTGTCTTCAGCTTGTGTATTAAGACACACAAACTACGACAATGATGGTCCTTCAAGTAATAATACACATTTAAAAATACAAATAAAGTTGAAAAGAAGTAGTTGTACATTTACACAAGGTGTATTTCATAACTGAAGTCTAAACACACTCAAACTCTCCCAAGCTTCAGAAATGAAAAACAAAAACTGAGACAATTTTTTAGTTGAATTAGTTTCAACCGAATTTTGCAGGCGCCAGAAAATAATCTTGACATTTTTGAGGTTGTTCACTAAAGTCAGCAGTTCTGGATTTTAAAGAAAAAGAGATTCTCAACATTTATACATGCTCTATATATATATACAGTTTTATAATATAAGCTTTTGGGTATGAATGAATGAGGTTATTAAGTTTTATTGAGTTTAGATGATAATCAAACAATTTATTAAAATTTCATTTAAAAAAAGACAAGTATATGAGTTTATATATAGTGAAAACATGTATGAACATATGTACATTATTTTGAAATTTCCTTGGAGGACCATAAGATAAACACAATATGCATTAATTATAGCCTAGATAATATAAATATTAGGTATGAATTGCAATTTATCTTTTAGCATCGTAGGCTAACCTTCTCAGTGAAAAATGCTAACAATAATAAAATCACAAATGGAGCTATTAATTAAAGCTATTATTAAATAATCGCAAATTGTAACTGTGGAGCTGGATGAACATTTTACATGTCTCCATGTATACAGACATATACTGTAATACTGTATATAATCATCCAGTCCATGGATATCTATTCAGTATTTATTTACACTATTTGTATTGTTTACAACTTACAGAATACTTGACTTGTATGCAGATGTTTTACTTTATTTTTTATTTTATTGTTGGTCATTGGTGCTTTTATATATATATTTACATAGTATTTATATATACAGCTATTTTTTCACTACTTGTGTACATAACAGTCTTGTCTATTTCTTATCTTTATTTGTCAAGCTTTGTCTTCATTGTCCCTAGCTGCTATTTCTATTTCTGTGTAAGTAATTTACATTGAGAGAGATATATATAAAACCAGAGTCAAATTCCTTGTATGTACAGTATGTACTTGGCAAATAAATCTGATTCATGTAGGACTTTCAGGTAAAATCCTGTATTTGATCAGTTTTTCTAACATCATTTTGCCATCTTTTAGGCTGTGTATAGCGTACAGAAAACCAGTCCATCAAAAAAGAAAGTATGTAAAGTATAATGGTCTGTTAACGTGCATTTCATGTCTCTAAATAAAATCATAAATGGGGGGTCCTCACTGTAATGCCAGAAGAAAAAAAGAGAAAATGGAAAATATTCCGATGTAAAGGGTACGATGGGACTAATGGTGGAAAGGACATTTCACCACCACTTCATGCATCTATGTCTTGAAAATATTGCATTATTATTGAGAGGGATGGAACTTGAAATGCGTAATACAAACCAGTATTAGTGAAATTAGAGGTAATTCAGTGCACTGAATTATATAAAAACGTCAAATTAAGGTTAATCTACTGCAGCTAAACAAAGGAGCAGGAAAATATACTCGCTCTTCTGTGACTGCAATAGTTAAATATCTTAGGATAAATTACTCAATGTTGGATATGTCAAAGGTTGATGGAACTAAATTTCAGTGGCACTTGTTAGGAATTGCAGTCAAGACAAAAAAAAAGACAATATGACACTAAATCTGGCATTAAATTTTAATATCACTATAACATCACTTATTTAGTAGAGGCAATCTGTATTGGGGACAATTTAGCCATTTAAAGTACACAAATAAATTAATTTAAAAGATATTGATCAAGGGTGCATATCAATCGCAGCAGCTCAGTCTGTTCAGGAAAACATGTGTTTCCTTGGTGCAAAGGCCGGATGCTGATGCTGCTTCTCGTACATGGTGATGTACGATCTAAGAAGGTCCACAATCGTGTCGGCCTGGAAAAGGAGGAAATGGGAGTCAGATTTACAGAATCATGTGTTCTGCAAGAAATATTTGGACATTAGGAAATTAAATTCAAAAAGGCAGCTGCTGACCTGTGGGGTTTCACAGACGAAGGCGATGCCCCTCAACAGGGTGCCGATGGTCATCTCGAAGTAGCCGCCTTCGCTCTGGTACTCTGTGATGCGGCTGAACGGGTGCATGACCAGCAGCTCCTAAAAAGTTCACAGTATGATTATAAGATACATTAAGATGGGATGGTTTGTTACCAATAAAGACAAAGCCCGAAGGTTAGCATAAAAATATCATAAACTGACTGTGCGTTCCAATATCCAGACTAAATGGTATGCCAGAAAAAGATTTAGTATGTCCCAATACATAGTATGTCAAACGCAGTATGCCAAAAATACCAGGATGTCCTACTGCATCCGGTCGCATTTTGCAGTATGTAAGCCAGCATGCTTTTCTCACTATTCTGACCCACAATCCTCTGTGCAGCGGATATGAGCAAGAGGGTCAAAAAAAGTTCGAGGCACAATGTTATGACGAAGTAGTATGTCCCAATAGTATGCATACTGCATGCAACAGTATGTACTTTGTAAGGGCAGCTGCAGTGTGTACTAAAAGTAAAAAGAAAAAGTATGCGATATGGAACGCATCCGGAGATTAAATGTGATAAAATACTACCACACAACAAGACAAACATATCCACACTAATAAGGAAGAGGATGCATATTAATATGCATGATTTAAGACTTACCTTTGTACTTGGGTCTATGAAGCTGACACCTTGCTTGCTGACGACGATCAAAATTGCATTTGGGTAGCTAGATTCACATGTTTGCTGCAAAAGTCAAATGAAATCATAATGTGACAAAACAAGTTTCCTCAAAATTGTTGTGTGCAAACGTTGCCGTCACTTCGTCCCGGTGACTCACTTTAGCTTCAAAGAAGGCACAGCCGAAGGTTGGCCAACTGGAAATGCCTCTCAGGAAAGCGACTTTGGCCTCCTGCACCGTGAGGCCGCTCTGCTTGTTGTAGGCGGAGATGATGTGCTGCAAATAGAACAAAAATCAGGTGGACATCCCTTACCCCCCCCGACACAGGCCATGTGAAAGCTAGTTCTCTCCTGGTACCTCTCCCAAAGATTTAGGAATTAACATGTCATACATTTTCTGCCCTGCTTCTGTTCATTCCTTCCTTTTTACCTTCTTCCAGTCTTCAGGGGACATGATCTTTAACTGGTCAGCAGGAACCAGCTCCCTCAGCATTCTGGGGATCATGACAAACTGCGACCTGTCTGAATCCACTTCTGTTCTGAAGAGCAGCCCACCCAGGTCGGTCATGTCCTCCTTGGTGCAATTGTGGTATCCACGCAGGTACCTAGGCACCTCCTATATGGAGGCAAAAAAGAGGTCACGTGTCGTGAAAATTCTGTCGTGACAAAAAGAGTAAAAGCCAGGCGTGTTTCTGTTGAGTACCTGTGGGAAATGGAACGTGAGGTCTGCAACCAGGTCTTTCCCCGGGCTCACGTTGAACCAGAGCTTCCTCTTAAAGATCACCAGGTAGGGCACGTTGGCCTGGTTGCCTTGGAAACAAAACCCCCAATTATAAATATGGAGAGTCACTGACTATAAAAACCTGAAGGTGTGAATATGAAGCATTACCATCTTTCACTTTTTTTCCTTTCTTAGGAGCCTCTGAAGTCTGCCTTAAACTGTCAAAAAAATATTTCTGCTCCTCCAAGCTTATCACCTGAGAATACAAAACAGAATAACATCAGTATGTTAAACAGGGGAGAAGCAGGGCCTTGGTTATTCCAGCCAGTATTTGTGAAGATTTTAAATTCACCGGTGTAGAAGACATCATTGTCGCAATGTTTTGTTTTTTTACATCAAAATGAGTCATATTATCAAGGCAAACCAAACCACTAAATGTCCCCTTAAAGGTGCAGTGTGTAGGCGACATCTAGTGGTGAGGTTGCAGATTGCAACCAACATGTGCCAAGCGTGTAAGAGAACCACGGTGGCCGACGTGAAAAAGTTAAATGGCCCTATCTAGAGCCAGTGTTTGGTTTGTCCGTTCTGGGCTACTTTAGAAACATGGCGGCCGGCTCCGTGAAGAGGCCCCGGTCCGTATGTACTGTATATATAGGCCGGGTTTCCACCAAAAAGTTCTGGGACTTTTAGTCCCTGGAACTACGTTTCCACCGTGGTCTAAAGACCTGCGAAGATTAGGCAAATTAATCCACTGATGTGTGAAAAAGCAACGTAACATGGGACGAGTGCTGCTGGTGGTCACAGCGGTAAACACACTCTGCAGCCTGCAGTGTGTTCGCCTGTTTCATCTAAAAAAAACATGTTAGAAAAAAAATAAACATTACACCTATTTACTGATGCACGTTGGATGTAATGAATGAAATGCAGTGGAGGAAAATGAAACTGAGAGCGTCTGTCTCCACAGTAAATCATCTGTTGAGTGATTGATGGTTATTTATTTGTGCTTAAAACGTAACCGCCATGAAACCATCAGAAAATAACTTTTCTTTCTCTCATTCACAGCACCATTGTGATATATCCCTCTTCTAACGTTACTGCTCGCCCTCGCAATCTCTCTCTCTCTTTTTACTCTCTGTCTTTTTTTTAATGAGTCGGGAAGCTGACAGCAGAGCCTAACCTTACTTTCAATGTTATCAAACAAAGATAAATGCTCTCCTCTCGTCCTAAAATGGTCCTAAATCAATACTAGAGTACTTTCTCATTTATGAATGAAGTTGAAGCCGTTGAAGCAGCGGCGCTGTGTATGTGTTTTTTACCATTCGGTGACGATCATCCCGAAAGTTTTGGTACTTTCAGAAAGTACTACCCCCGACCAGGGTGTTTTTGGGGTGTAAAAAGGCCTCATAAAATGTCCCCAGAACCTAATTTAGACCCTGGTCCTTGCAGTCGAAACGCAATGAGTTCCTCAAAAGGTTCTTAGTTCCGGGGTAAAGTTTCTGCGGTGGAAACGGGGCTATAAACGGCTCATTCTAAGCTAACGAAAACACAACAATTCTTATTTTTAGGTGATTATACACTAAAGAAAACATACGATGTAATGAATGGCTAAAAAAATACTGAACCTTGCTCAGGGTTTTCAGGTACAGGCCATATCCGTCAGCTGAGTTCAGTCTGAGCTGAGAGGCGATGCTGTGGCACAGGCCTTCGATTGTTGTTGTTGATTTCACCTCAATTATCTGCACAAAGGTAAGAACAGTAAGTATAGAAACTTTCGCTGATATCCAAATGGACTGTGTAATGATATCTAAATTAATTTGGAAGTTCATTTTAGAACCTCATGTTAAAAATACATGCAGGGGAAATTTAGAGGTTAGTCCCAACTTCCTTCCATTAGTAAACAGATAGATGTAATGCCAGTTAATATCAATGTCATGATCAAAGTTTACCACTAAATGACACCTCATATAAGAGTTTAGAGGAGAGGGCTGCTGTGTCTTACATCACTCGTTTCATTTGGGAAGTGGACTTTATGGAAGATCTGGGTGCTGTTCTGTTGGATGGCGTCCACTTCTGCCGGATGGGGAGGAAGCTTCCTGGGCTCTTTACTGAGGGGACAAAGCGCTCAGATAAATGTATTGTACACGCACACAAATATACACAATATGCACAGTATATTTGGAAGGAAGCATGCAATAATAGCACAGCTCAGTCCTATTCCATTATACTGCACTTTGCAAGAATATTTTAACTTAAAGGGACACTTCATTAATTTTAAACATAAAGTGAAGTTAGTCATAAGAAGTACAGCTCAACCTGTGAGAACATATCTTCTGGTTTTAAAAGATAACCCTGGAAGACAGTGACTATGTTTACATTCACACTAATATTCCACTATTATCGATATGACAACATTGTGAATTTGATACGGGTCATGTAAACAGCATATTCTGCTTGAATATTCTGAATTAGGCCTTATTCCGAGTTGAACATTTTCCGATTAAGGCATGTGGGATATGCCGATATTATTCAGGTTTTAGGAGCATTCTTTGGACATGTATACAGCGCTTTCGAAATGTATGTCTCAATTGGGGTTTTTATGGCAGTTTGCGACACACACCTGCCTGTTTACGGCCAGCGCTGTGCGTTGTACACAAACCAACTAGCCGACAGTTTGCAGAGATGCATGCCCGAAAGAAAAGTCCACATATCTGGAAAAAATATCGCAACGCCCGACGTTTTCAAGAAGGTGGTTGAAGGAATGAAAAAAAGTTGTTAATCAGAGTATGCACGGCTGCATGTAAACAGGAATATTAGTGGAATATTAATTTTCATTAGCCATGTAAACAGCTAAGAAGGAATATTGTCTTTTTCAGAATAAGGGCAAAAAACAACATTTTGTAAACGTAGTCACTGCCAAGATGCATTATGGTTATTGTAGGATTCAGCATTTTTGCAGCTTGACCCATACTAGGGACTAAAAGTAATCTCAGCATCTGCTCCATCAATTTCTACCATTCTTTTTATAACCTAACTACCAGTAACCTGCCCTTTGTACAGGACGTTGCTGTCATCTTGTTACATGTGATCTAGTATTTCTCATTTCCGTTTCTATCTCCAGCCTGACCTGCGCATCTCGCGCAGCCTCTGCAGGCAGCCGGCAGCCAGCAGGTCTCTGGGCCGCGACCCCAGGAAGCGCAGAGTGTGTTGCATCAAATTCGGACTGGGCGGGAACAAGCCCGAACACAGCCACATGAGCTGCCACCCACGCTCCATACTCAACCTGGAGAGAGAGAGAGAGGGAGAGCAAGAAAAATCACAGAGGATTAGATATGTTGGCTCTCGACTACGTGTGAATGCATTAACATACAGAGTGACACACGGAGGGAGCACCTGCTGTTGTTGCTGGTCATCTGTCTCATAATCTGGCAGTAGATCTCGTCCTGCAGAGCTTCATGCAGGGTGGCTGGACCAAAGATCTGGTCGGTCAGCTCTATAGGACTGCGAGCATGTTTGATGGGGTAGTCGCCCATGTACTTCAGGATAGGTAGGAGCCAAGGTTAAGGATTCACACGGACAGTCATGAAACTAGACTAGGATCTGTAACACATATAGTCTCTTTGTGTTCTAGACACACTGTAAAAAAAAAAGTTATTTTACAGGAAATGATCTGTATTTCTTCAGATTTCCCCCCCTTGTTTCCATAAATGTCTGTTTACAGATATTATATGTATTAATATGTATTATTATTACTATTATATTATATTTTAGTGGCAATTTATTGTATTTGCATAGATTTTAAATGTAAATTTACATTAAATATGAGGTAATATTTAACAGATTTTTCCCATTCATGATAATGAAGAAATGCATGTAAAATGACAGAATTCGGTAAGTCATTCAAAGTGTTTTTTTCCCTTAAAATTGCAGTATTTAAGCATGCGTTTATAAAGTAATTTTGTTTTTTTTAAGGGTAATTATTAATAGTATTTGTACAGATTCAAAGTAATTGACTGAAAATTACTGTAGAAAGCCAATTAAAAATATTTTGCAGAAAGTATTATAATATTTTAAGATATCTCTGTGTGAAGTAGGGCTGGGCGACGGAGAAAATCAAATATCAAGATGCAACGATATTGTAGGGTTGACTATTGGTGCGTTCACAAAATATTTAGAAAATAGGATTTTGGATAACTTATCATCAGTAATTTGGTTATAATAGTGGCAAATAATAGAACATCTAGTCTGGTAAGTTCAGAATTACATCACTTTACTGTACTGCAGCCTTTAAAACCAGGAAACGACGACACTTATGCCAAATTACGATATTATGATATCCAAAATCTAAGACAATATCTAGTCTCATATCACGATATTGATATAATATTGATATATTGCCCAGCCCTAATGTGAAGTAGCATGGGATGCTAGCAGGCCTGCTACAGTAACAAGCCTGCAGCTTAAACTAGATTGTGATGTTACTGATCTTAAATAGAAAATGTGTCTATAGATTTTCTCGCTGCTTCATGACACACAGGCTGAGGCTTTTTTTCTCTAAGAAAAGTACCGATTACAGACAGTTCATTTTCTGGAATCAACAATATTGTGAGTAACAATATTATCTGACGCTTTCATTTAAGGCCATTTTCTCCACATTAGTGAAACAGGAAAAACTTCCTACAGACAGCAACAGAATGCAGTTTGGAAAATCCTCTGAACCAGGTTTATAATCTGAGGTTTTAATACAGTGAAGTATCTCAACATTGTCTAATGTCACAGCTGTTACTGAAACAGGGATGTGAGTGGAACGGCGTCCGAACTTTGCCCTCATCTGCAAAGGGGGAAGCGTTAGTTTGAAGGATATCAGTGAAGGCGTTGCAGGCCATGTTGCTGAGGTCAGTGTTGCGGGCCAGGCTCCTCATCAGCGGCTGTTTGAGAGGTTCTCTGGAACTCGCCCACAGCTTCTCCCTGCTGACCCCTTTGGACGCACCATGTCGGCCGACATCTTTACCTGCAGGCCTGCGACAGCGAGGAAACACTGTGAGCACATGCTTGCTTCTTAAGTGTTTTTTTTTGCTCTTTGCATTATTTAAAACAACTTGGCATTCATATAAAAGTTTTTTTTTTAAAGTTATGATGATGATGTCTGACTTAGTGTTAGATGAATATTCAATATTTGAAAAATAAAAATAAAGTGACTCATATGATATCAATACCTGAAGTTGTCAAGTGCAAACTCTTTTAAAGAGACAGGAGCCACTGTGTCCTCTCTCTGTGTGGTGTTTTGTGTTGTTGAAGGTTTCCGCTGGCCTGGACTGAGCAGTTCCTGATGGGTCAGAAGCAGTTCATTAGTTACACCACATGGGGGGGCTCGTATGAACCATCATACTCATGGATCCACTGCTACATCCATTCATGTAGACCTGAAACTGTCTGCACATGTGCAGCTCTCTGTAGACTTGAAGAAAGTCAATTACTGTTGGTGTCTATTGTTGTAAATTAGCATATTTGCCTCTTTAGTTTTTGACACATTATTACATTATGTAAATACTAAGAACAATTGTATTTATAGGCTATATTTACATACCAAACGACCTAACCCAGGGGTCAGCAACTTTTACTATCAAAAGAGCCATTTTAGGCAAAAACAAAAACAAGAAATCTCTCTGGAGCCGCAAAACATTTGAGGACCAGATTGAGGGAGAAGAAATCGGAGATTTCCAGAATAAAGTCATATTATAAGAAAAAAGTTGTAATATTACGAGAATAAAGTCAGAACTTTACTAGAAAAAAAGTCGTAATATTACGAGAATAAAGTCATAACTTTACGAGAAAAAAAGAAAATAGCACATAAAATTACTACTTTATAATATCATTACTTTATTCTCGTAATCTCACATTTATTTTTTTTCCTCAATGTGGCCGTAATACTCTGTTGTACCGTCGTACCATAGACAATGATAAACAAACACAACAATGACAAATAAAAATGAAAATGTCATTTCCTCTAATTTTTTTAAAAATCCACCGGGAGCCACCGGAGAGGGGCTAAAGAGCCACATTTGGCTCCGGAACCGCAGGTTGCCGACCACTGACCTAACCGATATCTAAAATTGACATGTACTGTTTACACTGATTCACAGTAATGTCCTATTTGTACAGTGTTTATGATGTTTCATTCTGCTGAAACACAACACACAAATAGTCAGATCCATTCTTCCAGAAAAGTATAACATGTAACGGTAACTCTACCAGCATATCGTCAGTGGGCTTCTCTAGAGTCGGCAGGAACTGCATCATATCCTTGTAGACGGCACCGCTGGCACCGCTCCGCTGGTTGGTTGCTATGATCCAGTTCTTATCAGGAGAACTTTTTTCATCTTTCTCTAGCTGCAGCAGATCCCCTCGCTTACAAACCAGGAACGTGGGGTCATCTGTAAAGAGGGGCCGAGATGGATAAAACAGACTTCATATGTGCAAGTGTGTTTGAGCCTACTATAATACTGTACACGCTGTAGACTCTCACCTAGTTTACTGGCATCATGCTGAGCCAGTGCATACACTGAGCGCTGTCTCAGCCCTTCCAGGTTTTTCTCTACAAGTGCCGCCATGTCCGCAGCTTCCCCACACTTCAGGACATACTCTCCTCTGACTGTGGTCAAACTCACTGACTGACCACTCAAAATACCGTCACTAAACGGGTCATAAACAGAGGATACAAACTCAATTAAAATGTTTTGCAAGGGAGTAAATTAAAAACAAAAAATGATTATATTAGTAGAACATAATGAAAGTTGTCCATACCTGATCATTCGTACTTCCTTTACTTCAAGGTAAGGAATCTCAAGGAGTCTCTTGTCTCTTCCATCCATGAAGAAGATGCCGTTCCAGTTAACAGCCACAACAAACCAGCATTTGGGCAAAGGAGGTCCTGTGGACAGATGTGGGAATAAAAATGTTTCAGAAGCAGGGTTGTAAAGTGGTCTGCCATTTCTCAAAGTGCAGCTGGTAATCAAAGTTCAGTGGGGATGCACACTAAATGAGTAATTTAGAGGAATATGGCAGAGTGTGTGGTACATATTTCACATATTAATTACATTAAATGGTGACATTCATCTGCAGTAAGCCCAGCTGCATTAGGAATACGTTCTTTACCCTTTTACAATGTTGAATTCTTTTTAAAATAAACAATAAATCCAAAGCATTTTAGGTCATACAGGCACAAAGACATGTGAAACTAGAATGGCACTCGGAGAGCGCAGACCTCCACCAAGCTGCCCGAGTATGATTTCCCCCCCTCTCCGTTCAGCTTGCGCCATCATCCACGTGTGTTTTTGTTTATGTTGAGATCAGCTGTAAGTAGCGGATTATCGTAAAACACTTCATTCAAACTGGACAGAAACAAAATAAAACTCACCTAAACCGTCGTCATTACTCTTTCCAACAATCACCAAGGTGTGCTTTGGTCGAACTCAACTGTAATTTCACCGAGTTTAATGTGAAAAAACGCCGAATCTACAGTTGTGGTACACAATGAAGCGGTACACAGGTTTAAGCCGATGAAGCAGTGGCGCTGTGTGTGTGTGTGTGTGTTTTACTCTAACTGATTTTACCAATCAGTGACAGTCAAACTCCACTCTGAAAGTTCTTGTACTTTCAGAAAGTACTACCTCACAACCAGGGCCTTTTTGAGGGGTAAAATGTCCCCGTAACTTAATTTAGATCCTAATCCCTGTGGTCGAAACGCAATGAGTTCCTCAAAAGGTTCTTAGTTCTGGGGGAAAGTTCCTGTGATGGAAACGGGGCTTTGGTTGACTGACCTGACATCCAAGTCGCTTCATAAAACTTGGAGAAGTGCAGGGGCCATGCGTGTTGGGCGTTGCTGACCAGTTCGCCTTTTACGCTGTCTGTTTTCTGCTTCCCGTTGGCATAAGGACCCTGTAGGATCAGGATGGGGGGAATTATCCTGAGGTGACTCACC
Source organism: Adelosebastes latens (assembly GCA_916700685.1). Lineage (NCBI taxonomy): Eukaryota > Metazoa > Chordata > Actinopteri > Perciformes > Sebastidae > Adelosebastes > Adelosebastes latens. The sequence continues at coordinate 39,688 of CAKAKR010064969.1, read as the reverse complement.
TTTATTGTGCCCGTTTGATAAAGAAATGAAACTGGAGGGTGAGTCATCTAGAACACACTGTACCTGTAAGTGTGCTGCGCTGATGAGTTGAATCCACTTTGTCATAGATTTGTTCTCAATAAGTGGCGTGGCGATACACTCCTCAACCACCGTACGAACGTCGTCTTTGTTGTATGCAGACCCAAACTTGATGTAATAGTGCTTTGCTGCCATCTGGACGTATTCATCCTCCTGAGAGATGCAACACATTTTTATTGGATACAGTTTACACAAGTCGGTTTATTGTTTTTTGTTGCGTATTTTGGACTGGACATTGATATTATTTATCAGGCTGCAACAGGAAATTGCATAGGATAGGATATCTACTACAGTATAAGGCCGTCATAGTGGATCCCATACTAGTGTTGCTGTCTAATGAGCTATATGTTAACAGGGTGAATGTAAAAAATTATAAAAATGTAACATTTTCTATCTTTTGCTCTATTATTTAAACCTGCATTAAAATGCCGTAAACCCACTCACATATCATCACCGTATTAGCAAACAGTCGCTTATGTACATATCTAGCAGGTAGGAGCAACATTAGCATTCATTTGGAGTCGTGTTTCAGGCCACCTGACAAATGTAAGTCTAATATTCACTCTCTTTTTTTTGCTCTGTTTTGGTCTCCACCAACTCCTGAGGGAAAAATCTGGCTCATAAGCTGCTAAATGCTCCGCTATGTTCATGCTAGTTGCTAGCTCTGTCTGTTGTTTGGTGCTGGGAAGGTAGTGTACAGTGTGCTGCCTGCTACTGCTGGAAACAACGCTGATTAGCGCAGTCAGTGAGAGTGAACCAAAACAGTACAGTTGTGGGATGCAAAACCAAAACAATGAACTGAAAGACGCTAAAACGCTCCGTAGAGCTGAGGGGAACCGCAGAGTTCTCCGTGGGTTTGTGACGACAAGCGACTCCTTTCACATTACACATAGCCATTTGACCCATTGTGAATGTAAAAAATATTGATTATAGCAGCTTTAAGTTTCAAAGTGTTAGCAAAACTCATTACACATGAGCCGCTATTTGCAGACAGTTTTGCTGGCCTTAAAGGTCGGGTCGGTAATGCTGAGAAACTAGCAAGAGCACACTAGATTTTAAAAATGATCCCAGCAGCACTAGCTCCAAAAGTCCCTAAATCTAGAGAGAAAGTTGCCAAGTCTGCAACACCGACACTCCGTTCCTTCAGGCTTCCCTCAAAAGCCACTCCCCCAAAATTAGCATTATGAATGTAAACAACAAACATGGCTATTGTTAGCACTAACAGCTGTCAAGCTAGCAGCTAGTGGAAGACTCCGGTGAGAGAAATGATTGGATGGGCTTATAGAGTGCTACAGGAATGAGTCCTAAAACCCGGAAATGAGTTAGTATTTTAGCTCTTCTGGTTCCCTCGTCTGGAAGTCAATGGTTTTTTAGTTAGATGCCTGAAATAATTTGGTTAACACAAGTTTATGAGATTTTAACGTTTTGTTCTACGACATAAAATGCATCAATAAATACCCAAACTTGTGCTTTTTGAAGCCTTTATGTGTCTTAAAAAAGGCAGTTGCTAACAAGTGGCCAGTGGCCAGTGTTTGCCAGAGAGATTATTTTCTGCAATATTCCAAAACCCAATGGGAAAATCCCATTGGGTTTTTGTCGAGGGAACCAGGGCGATGCTAACTTCCTGATTGGCCTATAAAAATACATCATCCCTGGAGCACTCTATTACAGTCCTGTGACAGCCACAGATACCAGATTTTTTTGTCAAAACACTGAATTTATTGGTTGTTGTCAGGATGTAATGAGAATTTAAACCAATAAAACAAAAATGTGATTGAACAGCACTGCCAACCCTACCTTTAACCAACCTGGTCAACCAGAGACCATATCTGGTGAGATGCTAACCTCAATATCGTTATTTGTTCCTAGTGTGACATCACACCACGGGGCAGGTATATTTAGTCTGGTAAATCACTGCTACTTCACCATATAAAAAGTTTAACGCTTTTTCAATATTAAATTAACACCTATGACAGACAAAAATCCACCCCGTGACCAGACAAATGTTGGCTTCTGTCTTTTATCTTCACATCAGGAATAAAGTTATAATAAGTATGTAAAAGTAAACAAAGTCGTCTCACTCCCGAGCCTCACCTTGTCACTGGTGTACTCTCCCATCTTGATTCCCTTGATGACCTGTCTGTAGATTAGATCCGTGCTGATCGGGTCCACTGAGCAGTCGTGCCAGGGGGTGAACAGCTCCTTGCGGATGGAGAGCCTCCAGGGGGCGTCCTTCTCCTGCCGGCCCTGGCTCGTCGTCTCCTGCTCGCACTGAGACACTGCGTCCAACACATGCTTCCCACAGCTGCCCAGAGACCACATCTGGAGACCAAACACCAGCAAGGTTAGAGCGAGTGTGGTTCTCTACAATCACGAAGTCAAGAAAGGAAGTAAAGCCCACCTTGTCATAGAAACTGATATACAGGGAGAATCCATATGTGTCTGTAAGATCGATCTTGTCAGCCACAGCTTGACAGACTTCAGCAGAGGTGGAGGCCGAGTCCAGCTGTACACCGACAGTGCGGCCGTCCAGTAGAGACACAGTCACATCTATGGGCTCCTTGGATTTTGCGGCCTGTCAGTAGGGAGAAGGAAGATGAAACTGGATTAAAATTCAAGAAACTAATCCAATAATTCGGAATTTCATAGCTGATTGATCAAGAAAATCTTTTGTTTTCCAACAATAAACCTGGTGAAGATGTCAAAAGAAGATGCAGACAAAAAAAAAAAGTCACCATAACTACAAGAGAAAAATGTGATTCAGTGTTTCTACCTGTAGCTCAATCCAACAGGGCAACTCGTTTCTTTCTCTGTTGAGTACTATACGACGCAGGCGCTCAGTGCAGTATTCTCCGTAACCGCTTGGCCCTTTGCGGACAAAACTCTCCAGATACTGTGGGACGGAGTAGAATAAGAACAGGGTAAATAAAATATACTGCCAAATGAATGATAACAATTTTAACCAAAAAGATGTAGTAAAAAAAACAAAAAACTTAAAGTGTTAACAAAGTAAACTGTTTGAGCATACTGAGGACATTTGACTGTTGCATTAAAAATACATAAAGTTCAGGTTGCAGCAGATGATGAGGATATAGAGTAAAGGTGTCCATTATCAACATATTCTACTTCAGCTTTTTTTTTTTTTTCAGTTTTTCCCCGGTTATCTGGTTGTGACTCTTTATCTACATTTTACGATGTTTATCCAGTGTTTTTGATGTTATCTTATTTTACTGCTTTGTTCATATCAACACAGCGGGCGGGCGTCATCTGTTTTTTATGGTTCTTCATATATATACTGTACATATATTAATTTATTAATTTTTAACTAATAGATATCACCATGAAACTTCCCTGGTTGATTACTTACATTAAGTATTTTTATATTACAAGTTTCCCAAACAATTATGCTTAAATATGCAAATTAGGTATTACTTAGAGTCAAAGGTTTTTAAAGAGGGATTTTTTTTTTGTTATCAGCCATGAAAACAAATCCATTTTCGCCATGTTTTTAGGAATAAAATGTTCTATAAATCAGGCTATGAAGGATGTATGAACAAACCTCTCTGTAACAACATTCAGAATATAGATAGGAATGAAACTGGAAAGTTTGGAGGATGTAAGAGCTTCTGAAGTGGAGATTTCTGGCTCAGAATATGAGAAAAACCTCATTTGAGAAAACGGCCTCTCGAGATATGTATTGTAAAATTCCATACATTTTGAAAACGCTACAGGGGAAAAGGGTAAAATATATAAATATCAATGAAACTTCAGTTGATTACTTACATTAAGACAATTATTTTTTGTATTACAAGTTTTCTGAAATGTTATGTTTAAATATGCAAATGAGGCATTATCTAATGCTAACTTATGATGAATTTAGGAGAAATCTACGCATAGTAAAATAAACACCTAAATGTGTATTTTGGATGTTTTCTTTCCACTAGTCTGAAAGAAGACATGTTATGGACACAAAATAGCCGACCGGTGCATGAAAAATGATGTTTTTGCCTTAAAATGACACCATGCAATAAACAAGAAAACAAGTACTTTAATAACAAGCTGCTGCATTACTGAATGACTTGCTGCAGACTGACCTCCATGAAGAGGTCTGTGGGGGGGAAGATCCCAAGACAGATGGAGAGAAGGGTCCAGCCTTGCATACGGCTCCTCCTGTTCTTATTGTTCACCAGCTGCTTACAGATCTGGCAGTAAATCTCATCCCTGCACAGGCAGAGAAACGTGAACGATAAACAAGACAGATACAGTTTAAGAAGAACTGAATAATGAGTGCAACCAGATTTACGAGAACCTCCAGGAGGTGGTTATAAAATGTTAACGATGGAAGGAAAAGAAACGGATTGGAATAATATGATTGTGATGTTATGAGGCTGCACAATATCTCTCCATTGTATCTGGACGTTATCATGTCAACAATTTTACCTTATGTCTCGTCTCCATAGAGCGTATCCAATGATAATGTGTAGTTTTTCCACAGATGTAAGTGGCCGATCCATCGTCGGACCCTCTCCAACCCGAATGTCCTCTTCCTCTGTATTGTCCTCTGGCTGGTAAAGATGACAAGAAAAAGAACAAATTAGCATACAACGCACTTAATGAATCAACACAGATATAATAAGTGAGTGATGAATATCATAGCAACATTAGTGCTGACCTCCTCAAGAATGACAGAAGCTTTTCTCATTCCACCTCCGAGCTTTCTCTTGTTCTTCCTCAGTATTTTCTATTCAGAAAAGATAATTAGAGGTAAGACTGATGACTGATGTTTGACATTCAAGCTGATCCTCTATGTGATAATTTGTTTGTAATATGTTACCTGGTCCCATCCCACCAGGTTGCTCAGCCTCCTGCCCTGCCTACGAGGCAGATGACGCGAGACGGTGCTGGACGCTAGAGACATCGCGTCCATAGATTTTGGCTCTGGCATGTCCTCCATGTAACGCAGTATAATCCACCATATAGTCAGACATGCCTGGAGGGAGAATGAGAAGACAAACTGGGAGTGAGCTTTTGGCAAAAGATGGAAATCTTTGAAGTTGACAGTAAGCCTCTCCACTCACCAGTACATCGCCCTCGTCATCGTGGGGCAGGAGAGGCTGCTTGAGTCTCTGGTTGATGTGCGTGTGGCCGTGGTTGCTCTGGAAGTGAAGGATGCTGAACTTGAAGAATGAAAACTCATCGCTTCCGTCTTCAAACTCGTCGTCCTCCTCCTCCTCCTCTTCCTCCTCCAGCGATGGGGTGGGGGTTGCAGAGATTGAGGCTGGGGCGATGATTTCCGGCTCCGAGGTCTCGACTGAGGTTTCCTCCTCCGGCTCTGGCATGTTCCTCCTCTTCTTAACAGTGAAAATAGAATTAATATCAAAGGTTCAGGCAGTAAATTCATTATATGTGATAAAAAGGTAAAACATTTATTAATGTCACATAAACAGATTACACAACTGAAATATCAGCTGACCTCAAATTCATCTGATTGTGGTGCTTTCCGTTCTACCACTTCCACAGGAGGCGTGGGCTGGGGGTCATACGTGGGGTCATCAGGAGGCGTGGGCTGGGGGTCATACGTGGGGTCATCAGGAGGCGTGGTCTGGGGGTCATATGTGGGGTCCTCTGGAGGCGTGGTCTGGGGGTCATACGAGTCGTCCTTTGAATCATTTTCAACGATTGGCTCAGGCTCCTCGTCAGCTCGCCGTGATATGGCGATAACTTGCAGTCGCCGCCGAAGCTCCGAAGCAATCTGCGCTTCCTTCTCTCTCTCCAGGCGTAAAAGTGCGGCCTGTGAGGGGGGTTGGGTGGGGAGAGGTTGGAGAAAGAGGCGGTGAAAAGGTGTTCAAATACAACACACCTATTTCTTTACATTCATGATGTTATTTCTAGTTTACCTCATCCTTCATCTTTTGAGTTCTTCTTCTGGCCAGGACTCCTCTTCTGTAAGCCTGCAGCAGTATGACTGCCTCTCTCTTCTGCTTACAGTCTTTCCTCGCCCGGTAGCCTCGAACCTACAGTTTACCAGAAATCATTAATTATCTAATTAAATAATTAATTAATATACTTATTAATACTTACAAGTACTAGTAAGTTCATTAATGTCTTTGTGTTGCAAATGGACCTCATGAGAAGTATTTTTTGCTTCTCTGTAATAATAATAATAATAATAATAATAATAATAATAATAATGATAATAATAATGATAATAATAATAGGAATGCAATTCATAATACATTTAACATATAAAAATTGTAAAATAGATTTCCATTCCTCAAAATAAAATGCTAAAGATTTGCATTAAATCTAAAATGCATTTGAAAAAAGTAAACAACACATCTGGAATGTTTTTTAATAAATTCCACAATATTACTTAAATAACTAAACTGAATAGTTAAATAAATTAGATATCTAAAATGCATTCCCAAAGCACTGTAATATATTTAAAATATATTGAAATTATACATTTTAAAATAAACAAAAAATATATCAAAATATATAAAGGACAAAATTGTTATATATACATATTTAAACAGTATAATTTTGTTTATTTTAAAGTGTATAATTTCACTATATATTAAATATATTATAGTGTATTGGGAATGCATTTTAGATATCTAATTAATTAATTAATTAATTAATTTTGATTATTTAAATATTTACAATGAAAATTGAATAAAGCTAATCTACAGTATCTCCAGTACGTGCCTGGCTCTGAATGGTGAGTGCTGCTGCTTGCTTTCTTTTGTACTGTGACCGCAGCTTTCTACTGCGGATCTTTGATACCAGTCGCTCAAAGCCTTGCTGGAGCTGGTTGGAGCAGGAGGAGTGAATGGAAAAAAAGGACAAGGTCAGTGGACTTGAGATAAGTTACAGCGAACGTCAAGGAGAGATCATGATGTCAGCTACTGTGCGAGCTCTATAAAGTTCTATTTATGGTTATTAAGCATCAGACCTTTCTTCGCATTAGCTCCCGTCTATAAGCTCTCCAGTTCTTCTGCAACACCACAGCTGCCCTCCGCTTCTTCAGGAAACACTTTCTGCAAAATGAGGAAAAGTAAATTAAATCATTACCCAATGTCTTTTTTTACCACACCCTATTTGATTTGATCACGTATATTAATAAAATAACACTATCCCTAGCTACAGTATAGTTATACAGTGACCTGTTGAGATAAACAAAGATAATGTACCCACGACCTAATTCAACCTCTATGTGATTTCCCCTTTTACACTTCTTAGAAGCTGCACCTGTCTTTGTGTCCCAGCATGACCCTCTGGATCACCACAGCTACGATGCTGAGTTTCTGTTCCCTCAGTCGTTCCAGGACGGCGTCATGGGCATCCTGAAGTAAAGTGAGAAAAAAAGACACATTTCTGCTTTCTGATCTGTCCAGAAAATCCTTGAAATCAGATGCAACAATGTTCAAAGATTAAGTCATCTAAAGCTTACAAAAAAAGCAACAAAATCAAGTCAACTGCAGCACACAGTAATGAGTGAACAGTGCACAAATCACCTAAAAGAGGAAGTAATGTCAACTCTCAACACTTTACCAGTTAATACGGTTACTGTTAATCTGCAGTGATGTTCTACTGTGTCGAAACAATTGAGAAAAGCGTTGGTACAACATGGTTTGAATGATAATCCTCACCCTCAGGAAGATCTTGGTCCTGCCTATTTTCCACTCGTCCTCTCCTTTAATCACTGTGTTGCAGATGGCTTCACAGCAGGCAGCAGCTGTCTCCTGGAGAGACAATAAAGATGCTGAAGAGACACTAATGACGGCCCCAATTCCTCCGGGGGGGAAAGACGATAAAGAAAGTAAACCATCTTTGTGGCCATCATAATGACATGTAAAGCAATACAATTTTAGATTTCACACAAAATATGACACAGATTTTATGAAATCATCGAACAGGACTACATCTCGACTAACAGTTTTGGGGTCACAGACGGTCGTCTTCAGCAGCACCCTGTAGCGCTTCAGGAATTCCTCGAAGGTGTGGCGAATTGGGTATCCCAGCTTCCGGATGCGGATGGTGTCCATCATGCCGGAGTATCTCAGCTGACGCATGCACAGCTCTCTGTCAAACACCTGGAGGAGAGCACATTAAAGTGGTTGTGAATATTCTGGGCCCGAGTAGCATTTTTGTCTTCTTTCTTCACAGCAACAGGAATATTACTTCTTCCACTGTTTTGTTGGCATTATTATTATTGTTATATTATTTTCAGGCAAGAAAAAGTAATGTACATTGGCTCCTCCCACAATGACAATATGACAGGTATAATGTTTACCATGTTCACCATCTTAGTTTAGCGTGTTAGCATGCTAATATTTGGTAATTAGCACGAAATGAATAGTACAACGGCGACTGGAAATGTCATGAAATGTCATTAGTTTTGCAGGTATTTGGTAATATGTCAAACAAATGCATAAATAGAAATGTTGACCAGATTGAGACGAAAAGATATGTCACCAAAGCTATTATAATTCATCCTGAGAGGGACATTAATGTGTGTACCACATTTCATGGCAATCCATCCAACAGTTGTTGTGACATTTCACACAAAATGACAAATGTCAACTTCATATTGGCGCTAGAGGAAAGGTCAGGGGACCACTAAATTCTTTAGGATTTATTCGTCTTGGAACCATGAATGCCTGTACAGAATTGTGTGCCAATCCATCAAGTAGATGTTGAGATATTTCACAGGATAAGTGAAAACTAGTGGCACAATAAGAAAACTCAGGGGATTGCCATCGCAGTAGTAGTAGGAGGAGGATTCATCCTTCGGGCACCATGAATCCGTATAAAAAATGCGTGGCAATCCTTCCAGTAGTTGTTTAGAGACTGGACCAAAGTGGTGGACCGACAGACCGGCACTGCTTTCACTAACATGGTTGAAAAAACTAATGAAGGAAGATAAATTGTACTAATTTAAAAAGGCGAGGAAAGCTTCCCAGTTCCTACTAAAACATTGCATATTATCAGGTTGTATTTTCCAGGAAATTTGCTCAATTGCTTTATAGCACAAAACAGGAAGAGGACATTGTTTATCCAGTGCAAGAGCAGATGGTAAGGGAAATTAATTTTATCCTCTTCAGTTAAAGCTGCAGTCGGTAACTTTTGAGCAAATATGATGATACGGTTATGTTTAAAAATGCTACACGTAGCAACCATTGAGTGTAACTGTGGCTGTAGTCGCTCTTGTGTCATTCACCTTAGACTGCTTTTCATTGTTGGGTTTGAAGCAGCGGATGAAGAAAGGCTGGCAGGCGGACAGGGCCTTCATGAGGGAGTCCAGAGACTGACGGAACTGAGCGCTCAGCGTCACCACTTGTTTACGGGTGTCAGTCTTGGCCTGCACGGATGATAGAGAGGAGAATAAAATCATGATGCAAAGTCAGCAATACAGTGGCAGCTGTCACAGTGACATCATGTCCACTGTATCCCACTGTACATCTCAAATACGTGTCCATCAAAACAAGTGAATTACATTATATATGTAGCAATATGATGAGGTTATACTTTCATACCCGTAGGGAGCTCTTAGGTGTCATGATGACCTTCTTGTTGTTAGCGATCTTCACACCATTGGTTGAAAGCTCAGTCTCAAATATCTGACGAAGCAGCTTATTGGTGGTCGTTTCAACCATCTTGATTATGTCATAACTGACGGCGTCTCTGTTCTTTTCCAGGAACCCTTAACAAAGAAAAAAAAAACATTACTGAGCACCTCAGAGCAGGCATTTAGTCTTTTGTTGGACTTTTCTTTTTGCTTTTGTACCTTTGGAGTCGTAGTGAACCACGCCCGCAAAGTGGCGAATCCCAAAGTCTGTGTCGTGCTCACTTCTGGAGCCGATGTAGCGCTTGTTCCCATTGTGTTGCTGGTTCATCTTGTTCAGCATAGTGAAGTCTGAGCCCTGTGACACACCGAGCAGAACTTTGAATTAAAAACAAGCAGAAATATTTTACTGAACTGGCAGATTTTACAGTAAAAGTTTAAAGAGGACCTATAATGCTTAATTTTAGGTGCATACTTGTATTTTGGGTTTCTAATAGAACATGTTTACATGCTTTAATGTTTGAAAAACGCTTTACTTTTCTCATACCGGCTGTGCTGCAGCGCCTCTTTTCACCCTCTGTCTGAAATGCTCTGTTTGACCTCCTGCTCCGCCCTGCCATAAAGCCCAGTCTGCTCTGATTGGTCAGCTGGCCCACTCGGTCGTGATTGGTCAAACGAACCAAACTCTTCAGACTTCGCTCCTGCTCCGTTCTAACTAGCTTTGTTTGAGGGCGTGCCAAACTAGCCGATAGGCAGGTAAATGTGTTACTTGGTGACATCACCACATTACGTAAGAAAAGGCGGGACTTCACGCAAGGCAGTTCAGGAGCAGTGTTTCTGCAGGGTAGAGTAACTCCCTTTGGCCTGGACTTTGTAACTTTGCAGACCTTTTACATGCACAAAAAAAACGACATAACATACTAAAGGAAAGGGAAAAAGCACAAAAGCATAATAGGTCCTCTTTAAATAATGTTTGTTGTGTGGATTGATTAAAAAGCAACGCAGTGTAGCACCACCACCACCTTTGGAAAATGGCTTTCTTCATCGATCAGAGCCAGGAGGTTGCAGGGTTTCACAGCCAGGACGTCCAGGATCTTCTGATTGTCACTGAATTTGATGTTATTCCACACGATGTCCTCTTTCGTGTACTCCTTCTGCTCCAGCTTGAAGATGTGGCCCACGAAGAACTGCTGAAGCTTCTCGTTGGCGAAATTAATACACAGCTGCTCGAAGCTGCGAAGCGACAGGGTGACATTAAAGCTGCAGTCGGTAACTTTGAGCAAATACTGTCAGGATATAATAACTGTTTTATTAAAATAATCATCATATTTGCTCAAAGTTACCGACTTCAGCTTCAAGTTTTAAGTAACCGTAGAGTCGTTCTACGCTCAGCCTGTGTAGAAATGTCCTGACCTGTTTGCGGTGAAGTTCTCAAAGCCAAAGATGTCGAGCAGGCCGATGGACAGGAAGGAGGATTTGGGGCTTTTGGTCAACGTCTTATAGATGACACCGTTGATTTTCCCAACGATCCATATGAACAGCTTATTGTAGATCGCCTGAGAGATCGGCCACAAATTACAGTTAAATTAGATCTTCTGAGCATGAGTGATCAGTCCAACTAAACTGAGGAATATTAAGCACTGAAGTGTACTTGTGACTGGATGGTTGTTTGTTCAAATCCCTGTATCCCCCCTCTACCATCAACTGCTGTAAGCTCTGCTTGCATCCTCCTCTTTTAAACTGTATGAATGTTGCTAAAAGAAAGTGCAATTATTCTCTCTGCAATCAAAGGTTACAATGATCTCATGCTGTTTAATGAGGACACTTCCTTATAAAATGTAGTGCGCCACATTTATAGGGTGTGTTCCTTTCTTTTTATCCAGCGTCAGGATCCAATAAAGAAGTACACGACATTCTGCTTTACCGTCACCGGGTCAGCTTCATTACCTTGACGAAGGCGTCTCTACAGTCAGAGGCCTGTTCGCTGCTGAGGGGTTTGGTCACCCGCTCTGTGTTGGTCATAAAGGAGCGATTGGTCAAACTCTCCGCCAGGGAAGACTTGTGGACCTGAAGAATAACAGACGAGGACTTCATCATTTAATGCTGAAGGATGATGATGATCCGTTAATGGTGCGACAGGTTCACTCAATCTCCTGTTCGCAACACGGTGTGAAACGTACAGAATCACGTTAAGTGTCACTAGACGTGAAAGTGCTCACCTCCAGTATTGATGCTGCGATGCTGAAGTGCTCCGACTTGCTGACATCACTGGTTTCCAAGTTATTTTGTGTGTTGGCTGGTGGGAACACGAGATCGAATGTAACAACAACAACAAAAAAAACACCAACAATAGCAGCTCATAAAGAAGGCGAGGTCACATCTAATGGTGGAATGTAACTCTGACTTTTACATTTTTTGCCTTTATTTGACAGATGACAGTGTAGAGGCAGACTGGAAATGGGGGGAGAGAGAGACGGGTATGACATGAAATTTAACCCAGGACGTTGCGGGACTACTAAGGTGCTCCACTGAAGAGCAACTCTGATGTACTCTAATCGAGTACTTCTATTTTATGCTACTTTATACTTCTACTCCATCACATATCAGAGGAAGTTTTGTACTTTTGCTCCGCTACATTTATTTAAAAGGTGAACTAATGCAATAAACTGATGCAAATGGGAAAAGAAGTTGCCCTTTTAAATGCCTGATTAAAACCAGTATTCTTCAATTCAATTTGTGAATCCAGTTATTTATTTCTCTCTTTAAAATGCATTTTCAAATAGACTTTTAAATTCCATCATTTATTAATGTATTTTTAAATGATGTACTTATTGACTGTTTTATGGTGTTTTTTTGTAAAATCCCTTTTTAAATTATTTATTGATGGATTAATATTTCATTTGTAAATTCTTTTTATAATTTGTCTTTTTATTGCCCATTAAAATATCAAATAATTAAATACTTTGTAATTTTGTCCATTTATTCATAGATTAATAAATTAAACACATTTATTAATGCCTATTTTATTGTACAATTAGTCATTAATCAATTGAATGCTCTATTACTATTTACGTGGCTCTTGCAGTCCTCCATAGAAATCAGCTCAATCTGGCAACACTGATTAAAGTTAGGATTAGAGTTGTGTTATCATGTTGAATGCATGCTCCCTCTGTTTTATCGTCGTTTTTTAAATTCCTGACATCAAATATAATTCGTATTTTAAAAGAAAAACTACAATAATCAAAAAGGCGTACACTCACCCTTGAAGCAGACGTTCCCCAGGTGTAATATGGCCGCCAGCAGCTTGAGGATTTCGTGACACTGGCTCTCCGAGAAGGTCAGGATCTTCATCGCAGAGAGAATACGCTTGTAGTCTTTAGCATCGTCCCTGCCTTCACACTCGATACTGCCGCCCTGCAGCACACGAGAGGGAAGAGTTTGGATTATGTATGTAGGCAGACAGCGTGTCATATGTTTTGGTTGAGGTGGCAAAATGAGCTGCAGGTAGCTGTTGTAATACCTTAGAAAGGAATTTGTACTCCCTAGCATCTCCGAGGCTCAAAGTTTTCTTCTGCTCGGCCGTGACTCCTGCCAGCATGCAGTAAAACACGTGGTAGTTTCTCTCCTCCAGGGCCTGAGGTTGTGGAGGAAAAAAATGAACTATTATTGCTACATAAAGATGAACTAAAGGTGACACTTTTCTGTCAAATGGGTGTGAATGAACACAGTCAAATGAGCTAGTAACGTTTCACATGGCTTTGTGTGTTTTTACTCCTCAATACAGTGAGCGAGAGAGATGACGGGCAACATGGAATAATCTACTTTCTCCAGAGGTCACTGAGAGCTTGTTGCCCCGTGATAACAGCATGTTTATCTAACCAGCCCTGCTTTTATCTACAGCTTAAAACTGCCCTTTAAAGAGATAAGAAGAGCTAGTAGGTGTTTGGCCAGAGCTAACTCACCTGATGGCAGACACGAGACTTCTCCAGAAGATACTGCTCCACGCGAGCACCTTTGATCACTCCCTCCTTATTGAAGAAGATCTCCAAATATTTCCCAAAGCGACTGGAGTTGTCATTGCGGATTGTTTTTGCATTTCCAAATGCTGTGTTGGACAAAACAGGAACATTTGAGAGCAATTATTGTTTTTTCACTCATTCTGTATGTCTCAACAGGCAGTCGTTGCTTGTAGTGATGCACCGATACCGGATCGGATATCTGGCTGATACTGACTGAAATAGCTGGATCGAGTATCGGTGAAAATTGGGCCGATCTATTCAATTCAATACTATATACATTATATACTGGAATTTTAATTCCTGTTTAATTTTTGACCAATTTGTTGCTGCGTTAAAAACCTGATAGACAGGAAGGCAATCCAGGCACTCCAAAATACTAAAACAAGTGGCAACGAGGAAGAGAATATATTAAAAAGCCTTTAATGTAGTGGCTAAATCATTAAAAAGCCAACATGTTTCGATCACTGTAGGTCTTCGTCAGGGCTTTAAACAAACAGACAAAGCGGGATGTGGCCTCACCTACTGTATATGGTATCAACAACCAATGGGGGGCAACCACATGATCACCATAGTATTACAAAATATTACAAAATATCCCAATTAAATAACACAGAAACAAGTGATTTATGCCCATCATCAATGAAACTACTCCTACTTTACAACGGAGGCTGCAAAACAAACATGGGAGACGATACAGAGAGAAGAAAAATAGATATAAATATTTCTTATTTTACAGAAAGCATGTAAAGTCTGTTAAGTTTTTGACCAACGGTTTAATATGTTGCTGACGAAGACCTACAGTGGTCGAAACATGTTGGCTTTTTAATGATTTAGCCACTACAATAAAGGCTTTTTAACATATTTCCTTCCTTATTGCCACTTGTTTTAGTATTATGGAGTGCCTGGATTGCCTTCCTGTCTATCCTGATTTTTTTTCCTCGTTTTCCAAGAGCACCCGACACGTTTTTGTCTTACGGTTGAATACACAGAGCAACTAGTTATCTCTCTTTCCAGGTTTACACCTGAATTGTAATTCCTGTTAATTTTGAAGATTTTTTTTACCAAGTTGCTGGTGTACGATTTATTATTTTAATAATAAACTCGAATGGCACTCGGAGAGCGCAGACCTCCGCCAAGCTGCCCGAGTACGATTGCCCCCCCCCTCTCCGTGCAGCTTGCGCCATCATCCACGTGTATTTCTGTTTATGTTGAGATCAGCTGTACGTAGCGGAGTATCGTAAACACTTCATTCAAACTGGACAGAAACAAAATAAAACTCATCTAAACCGTCGTTGTTACTCTTTCCAACAATCACCAAGTGTGCTTTGGTCGAAACTGTAATTTCACAGAGTTTAATGTGAAAAAACGGAGAATCTACAGGTGTCCCCCCCTCCCTCCACCCCCCATCCCCCGCTCTCTCTCTGTCCCTCTGTAGGCAGAAGAAAAGAGGCTGGGTGACTAGTCATGAACGCGTCATCAGCTACACTGCGCATGTCTTAAAGCCTGTGGTGTTAATGCACAGGCTGAGCGGAGTTATTAAAAAAAAATTCCCGAAGCCGGATCATGATCCAGATCGCCACCAAAATCGAATGGATTGTTCATTGTGCCACACCCCACCCCTCCAAAAAATGTAATTCAAATCCATCGCGGACTTTTGGAATAATCCTCCAAACGGACAAACCAACAAACAAACCAATCAACCAACCAATAAACCAATGCCGGTGAAAACATAACCTCCTTCCTAGGCCATCGGCCTTGGCAGAGGTAATAACAATTAAGTAAATGTACAGTATATCTATGTATTTATCTGTTGGGAAAGTAATGTTTAAGTCAAGGCTGATGTTGCCTTACACATAAAAGTATAATCCCAGTCACTTCCACACACATGAGGCATACAGCTTATTAACTAAACACTGGTATCGGATCGGTACTCGGTATCGACTGATACCCAAAGCCCAGGTATTGCTATCGGGACTAAAGAAGTCGGATCGGTGCATCCCTAGTTGCTTGTCTACTGAGTTTGACTACATGTCTCTGTGTTTGCGAAGTACAGTTGTGCTGACGTAGTACCTTCTAGTATCGGGTTCGACTCCAGGATCTGCTGTTCGATCTGCTGTTCATAGAGCTCCCCGCTGACTGCTGCCAAGTACTGCAGGATCAGCTTAGTGCTCTCCGTCTTCCCCGCTCCTGATTCCCCACTGAGGAAAAACAAGTAGTGATCAAAACCTGACAACACTTCTTCTATTCAATCGGCAACAGCTAACCAGGCGAGTGATTCGCTCTGACCTTATGATGCAGCACTGGTTCCTGAGATGGCGCATCATGTTACAGTAGCAGGCTTCAGCGATGGCGAAGATGTGCGGAGGGAGTTCCCCCAGCTTACGACCGTGGTACAACTTCACCTGATGGACAACAGGATACACACAGCATGAAACACATTACCTAACTATAACTATAACTATGACAAAGGGATTCAACGTTCAATGATTAAAGGGATCTGCAGCTGTAGTATGAATGTTAATGCCAGTCTCACCTGGTCACCTGAGTATAGAGGGTAATCCTGGTACGGGTTCACTGCCACCAGCACAGAGCCTGTGTAGGTCTGCAATCAGAAAATATATAGGACAGTTCATTCGGTTTTTATTTACCCAGGTTATGAGACACCAGATTTTCGTCGCCACCACAATACAAAGGAGATGAATGTTTGTTTGAGATGCTCAAAGCATTGAAAAACATCAAATTTGACAGATTTTTCTGTTTTCCCAGAAAATATCCCAGGTGCTCAGGATGATCCACAGACCTGCTTTAAAGCTAGAGTGAGGATACTGGCGTCATATGAAGCTAGAAAACCGAATGAATCCATTGGTACCTACTAGCTTGTTGGGAAGGAGGTTAAATAACGCTCCAAACTTACGCTAAATTTTAGCAAGGAAAATCTGTCATGACCGTTTTCAAAGGGGTCCCTTGACCTCTGACCTCAAGATATGTGAATGTAAATGGGTTCTATGAGTACCCACGAGTCTCCTCTTTACAGACATGCCCACTTTATGATAATCACATGCAGTTTGGGGCAAGTCATAGTCAAGTCAGCACACTAACACACTGACAGCTGTTGTTGCCTGTTGGGCTTGAGTTTGTTATGATTTGAGTATATTTTTTTTACAATATTTACTATTGTTTTGTGTGTAATTGATTTTCAATAATAAATATATACATACATTTGCAGAAAGCAAGCATATTTGCCTACTCCAATGTTGATGAAATATTAAAAACTTGACAAATCTCCCTTTAAGGTACATTTTGAATAGATAAAAAAAATGTGATTATGGCAGCTTGTTCACTTTCAAAAGTACACCACAGTTTGTGAGCCTTACGTAGATGATGCCTTGTTTGTGTCGGAGCAGCAGGTTCCTGAGGAGGCCGGCCTCGGTCATGTCCCCCAGTTTGATCATGTCGGCCACACCTTCCACCGATGTGGGGTGCATGATCCTGAGAGAGGCTTCCTGCTCCTTGGACAGACTCTGCTCCTGTAAGGAGGAAAGACATAAAAAGGTGGATCCCAGGCTGAAAATGTTTTTTTCTTTTTTTTAATGACAGCTTGATGTGACACTTCCAACATATTAATTCATCTAGGGTGTTGTTTACCTTTCCCTCATCGTCCACCAGCAACTGCTGACCAGATGGTGTGACTTTGACCCTCGCTCCGATGGGTACTCCGATGGCCGAGTCCACCCAGACCCACTCCCCCTTTGAAAATACAGAGCACAATAAATGTTAATAAATCCACTTTTTGTGTTTTAATGTCCTTCAGAACACAGAATTTATGATGGGGCAACCTTTATCAGTTTATTTCCTTGAATGAATGACTGCAGGTCCAGTAACAAGTCATATAGTGCTTTCTGGGAAGCAGCGTTCTTATCAATAAAGTCCATACTAAATGTTTCAGCCTTACCTTTCTCAGCATCACCAGTTTAAGATGTTCCTACTCCCTACACAAAGAAATCAATATGATGAGTTTCACAGAAAAGGCAAAAGTGATTCCATCAAATCACGTTCAGCTTCACTTTTAGCTCATCAGTATTTAAAGACAACTTGAACTAAACAGTATTCATTATAAAGTGTAAAATATGTACACAGGTAACAGAATAACAAAGCATTTAATGTAACATACACAAAACAATTAAGAGGTCTACCCAACAGTCCTGATCTTCATTAATTCCCACTCTTCCAGGCTGCCGTGGAGCTGCTGTTTGTCTCTTGAATCCGTTTCAATATGAAGAAGGAGGAGGAGAATCAGCAGCTCTCCTTCGACTGACACATTGATTTTATGGTACTTTGACTTTGAACCGGCTTGTTACGGAAAGGAAGAGAAGGAAGGGAAACTGAACTTATGCATAACTGTCTTGTCATCTCTTGGCCACGATCACGTTGATCCCATTTTTGTTTTTTTTCTTTCTGTGTGGGGGAAATCTGCAACACAGTCTGATCTGAACAATCAACAGCAGTCATGTAAAAACAACTAGCGAAGCAACAAGAGCACATTCATATATTGATATTAAACAACTTGGCCTTGATGTAGACTGTGTTGTAATGAATTTATGTGCAGCCTTTGGACCCTGGCTGTGTAAATCATAGGAGGCATCTCACGGACTGTCACTGCAGTAAAGATGTAAATGTGAGATTAAAGGAACTATCTTTCGATTTGAAGGAGGACCAGCTTTAGGCTGATTATCTGTGTGGTCAGGTTAGAAGTTGGACTTCAAACCTAAAGGGGAAACCTCCCTCTAAATACGTAAATGGGAGTTATCTGCGCTATTATAGAGTTACAGTCATAAGGAAGCGTGGGTTTAAAGTCAAAAACAGCACACTTGAGCTGAGACGGGAGTCACTGCGGGTTATTCGCTGGCGCCAAAGTGTTCAGCTCTGATAAGGAAATAAAACACTTCGTCACTGCAATTTGCCCGTGCTACTGTTCTTAAATGTGAGTCACTTCAGCGCTGCTTGTAGTGACTAAATGTGGAGATGGTAAACTGTTCTTAATACATGACTGTATATAAGATTAACTTCCTGTCTCAACTCGGCCTGATCTTTGATTTAATATTTCAATGACGTCAAGAAACCAGAGTTATGGCGTCTCATAACAGCAGGCAGTTTTTATTTTAAAGTGAAATTAAGCAGCCTTATAGCAGGGACAGTTAAGCATAACAATTTGCGATAAAAGCGACACATTTGGCACAGATGTAGGTTTGTATGTTATGAAAAGATATAGATATCGGGGCATGACAAATTTGACCCCTGGGGGGCCGTGGCAGATACAAGTAGGGGGGCTTCAAGGATAATAGGGTTGGGAACCACGGCACTAGCTGGACGCTAAATTGGTTTGCACATTTGATCCTTTTTCGTTGTAAACAAAAACTACGCTACGAGAGTGATGACAGTGAACCAAAACAGTTGAGTTGCGGGCCGTATGATCAAAACAAGACTAAAAAAGATGCTATAGAGCTACAGCTCGGGGATAAATCAGTGTCTCTCTGAGTTTCTCTGTCTGTTCCTGACTATAAATGACCCTTTCATATACAAGTCATGTGATAAATATTGATTATAGAAGCTTTAAAACAGACTTTAAATTTCATGGCGATGTGGCACACTGACAAGTCATCTATTCGTAAAATATTTTCTATAAAAAAAAAAAGTTTTTATTTAATTCTATATTTACCTGGTATTATTTCATAGGGTGTGGATTTATACAATAGTTTATAAAGGTACAGTCATCAACTGTTACAACCCTCTTCCTCATTATCTTCTCTATACTGGTGCAGTGGGTTCATGGAGGATTAATTACAAACACTCCCTGGTAATAAAGAACACAGAGATTATCTGTGTTTATTCGTAATATAATCTAAACAGAGGAGGGCAGTGCCACATTGTAATTCATTAGGGGTCACCAGTGCGTCACTGGGAGCACAGATCACTCAGAGACTCTACCGTCAACACCCAAATGTAGTTATGTTTAAGCCAGTATTCAGAAAAAAAACAACACAGTTTGAGTCATCATGTATGTATTTATTTCCCTAAAGGACATCTATTGCTCTGTATGGTGGTTTAGTAGAGTACAAATGCACTTTGAATACTGGCCAGAATCAAAGTTACATGTCACAATTTAACATCTCTAATCACAGAAACACATCCTACTTAAGTCAGTACAGTTGTTTTGCACTATAGTTTGCTGGTTTAAAATACATTTAAAGCTTCACGTCACAAACTGTCAGTTCCACGTAAAACAAAGTAACTTAAAAATATAAGCTAAAGGTCTTTCAAAAAGTCTGACACAAGCTTAAAAACAATCTGTGAAAAAAAAATTATTTGAAATCAAAAAAATAAAACTAAATTGTGCAGACGTAGCAGCTGATTTACGTGACACCACATGGCACTGAGAACTAAAAGAGAGGCACATTGACTGCAGCAAAAAGGGAGGTTTTAAAATGTGCAGCTTCACTAAAAAAAAAATGTTTTTATCTTTGTGTGATTAAATTAAGGCTGAAATTCACAGTTATTAATGAGGTCCATAAAGTGTTTGTGCTGCACAAATCAATTAAAAAAAAAAAAATCCACAAACAACAGTTGGAAGTGCTCCAAAGCACAAGAGCCAACGTGAAATTCATTAAGATGTCAAGGCCACCGACCCACTTTCAGCAGCAATTCAAGTCATTTCCGTGTTTCGTGTTAAAAACAACGAGTTGAGAAATGATTATGCTTTAGCCTGTCTGTCTACATTGCACACTAAATACAGAAAAATGGAGCCTCAGTTTAGACTGGAATAATATGTTAGATCCACGACAGCTTTTAAGAATTTAAATCAAATGAAAAGTCCTATGAGCTGCACCTCATGACTGTGACATGAAGGACCTGAAGTGATAAAACACTATAAATACATACAACATGTAAAAATGTCCTGCATGGCCTGTGGTAGCTGTTATTTTGTCTCTATATGCAAACATTAATACACCTATTTCTGTCAATCTGATGTAGTCTGACTATAAGCTATTACTGCTACATTTATACTGTTTGAGCCACGTAGCTTCAACAAAGTTATATTACAAGCCACCGTAGCCAATAAAACGTCAGTAGTGTGGTATACTCTATTGCTTTGTAAACACAAATATATTGGTATTAAACTGAAAATCAGCTATCACACATTAGACTGTGTACAACAGTTATATCACATCAAAACTGTCCTCATAAAGGTCAATAAATCAACAGCAAAATTAAAATAATTGCTGCCTTTTTTTCTTTCACCGTCAGACCTGGGTCGCAATTCGACTTGAAATCCATCCACTGGATCGCATAAAATAGTGCCCATTAGTGAGATCATCAAGCTAAAACATCATGTTTTAAACCACTTAATGTACATCGCATTCAACCATTTTCCAAAGCATACTATGGCGGATTAAAAATAAAAAATCTACTTGCATGATGGTTATTATTTCTATTAATTCCTTTATAATGAAAGTCAATTTGTGTGTGTTATATCTGTGATGGGTCCATGTTGCATGTCTGAAAATGTGGACTTGTATTACGGAAATGATTAAAAACTAAAGGAAAGTTGGAAGCAAAGTTCCTTAACACATAAATATACCTTGGAAAATGGGCATATGTGTGTGGGTTATTTGCATTGACTGAGATAGCATGAAGAAAACACTGGAATGGGCCTTCAAGTAGGAACTTAGTGGGGATTTCAATTGAAATCCGACTCTGACCTGATCAGTGATTCCCCTGCTCACAACAGTAATACTGCTTCTAAAACTACTACTTCTTCTACCAATCGACAAAATAAAAATGTGCAATTCAAAATCTCCGTACATAAGTGTTAGTGCGCTCTACGGCACATTTAAGTTTATTTATGGTTCGTTCTCCTCGGGCCTCTTGAGCACCGCGCTGTATTTCATGGGCGCACCGTCCGCTTTGAGCTGCACCTCCACTAACGTGAAGATTGAAATTACCTGCAAGTGGAAAAACAAGAAATGGTGATTTAGTGCAATTTAAACTGTCTAAGTCAAAGACACTTTCTAACTATCTTAACCCCAGCTAGCAGGTCCATCTCTTCAGGGAACAAGTTAGTAATCTTGTTTTCTCCTGTTTTTTCATCTTTATGCTGTTAAGTGTTTTCAGAGTTTAAATTCAAAATCAATAATTCATTGGAGAGGCTGCATAAAGGCCATATACCTAATCATAATAATAATAATACCCATAATACCTAGGATGTTGTACTAAAAATATTAGCAAAAATACATATAACCATGAAACCTAATTTCTCCATTTCTGTTTATAATGAGTAATATTAGTAATATAATATTATAATATTAGCATCGGGTCTCACCTGCTCTACTGGAGCTTTCTCCAGGTCCTCTGGTGTCCAGAGCAGAGTCAGCTCGGATTTCTTCCCCACCTTACGATGGCGGAATGAGTCCAGGCCGGCAACAGACTGAAGGTGGAAACAAATGGTTTCAAACCGTTTCAGATGAAACTGTCACTTGATCTTCACCTCGACAGTCCATCACTCTCTGGACTGTCTCAATTCTCTGGCCCTGAATGAGCTTGTTTTTGGGGTAAATAATAATGTGCTTGTTTAAATGAACTAGTGAAGTGCCCGTGCAAAATATGCCTGTTTGGAGCGGGCCGATCGTTTGGCCTGTAGTGTCGCTGCTTGCAGTTTTCTTTAGAACTGCTCGTATACAACTTCACACTCGACACAGCGCTTCCTTGGGTCCTGTGCAATACACCAGGAACACCGGTGAAATACACTTCATTCACAGATATGTGAATGAAAATGGGTTTTATGGGTACCCACGAGTCTCCCCTTTACAGACATGTCCACTTTATGATAATCACATGCAGTTTGGGGCAAGTCATAGTCAAGTCAGCACACTGACACACTGACAGCTGTTGTTGCCTGTTGGGCTGCAGTTCGCCATGTTATTTTTTGAGCATATTTGTTATGCTAAATGCAGTACCTGTGAGGGTTTCTGGACAATATTTGTCATTGTTTTGTGTTGATAATTGATTTCCAATAATAAATATATACATACATTTGCATAAAGCAGCATATTTGTCCACTCCAATGTTGATAAGAGTATTAAATACTTGACAAATCAAATGTGTATATATAGAGCTGAAACTGAAATGATTTTTATTTTATTATTATTTTCATTTCTGGAGGGTAGCTTAAATTGATAAGAATGTAGGATAGGCATATATAAGCATTATGCTTCTGCATGAGCCTTTTCAGTTATATTGTATTCTAGATTGTATATTGTATACACTGTTTATACTTTAACCAGTGTATGATTATGTATGTATTATGTGTATGATGACTGAATAAAAAGCTGACCTTGCAGTAGACTCGTTTCTGCACTCCGTATCGGAGAACCAGCACATCAAAGGACTGATCCAGCACCCCCATCACCATGGCCTCAGAGTCCAGAGGGCCACAGTCCTGTGGAGCACAGACCAAAATAATACTTCAGTACACTGACAGTATGGTTTTCAGAGACCGGCACATACGGGTACTTTGCAAAAAGTCAAGGCCGCGCCTCCTTTTGGGGGAAAGAAAACCAAAGATCCCACAGCTGTCAATGCAATTTGACGTATGTTTGGATTGTAATTTTGACAAATTCGTATGCATTCATCTGTTGTTATACAAATGTTTGTTTCATACACATGTCTAATAAGTATTTTGTGATCTTGCCTGAACCTGAACGTTCACGATACCTTAATAAATTCAGGTTTATCGCCATCATGTCCCTTCAGTCTTCCCCCGTCCAACACAGTGGCCGGATATTGCTTATCCAGACTTCTGTACATATTTGATTGAATCACATTAGGCTGAGTGTTGTCTGTAAATAACCAGCCTGTTATTAGCCAACTGTTTGATCTACAGGCTGAGATTTAGTTGGAGACGACAGTCTGATGCTGCTATAACGTTAATGTATGACTGTATTACTGCAAGCTAACAATGCTAGTCACAGTCACCGGCATCATTTAGCGATTTTCCACACCGACAGTGAATATTAACGTATCATATGTGCCTCAAATCTCGGTTAACCCACTACACAACAGCTTTTCGTCATTTTCTATTTTCTCTCCTGTGACAGCGAGTTTCTTTCCCCCAAACGGGAGCGCAGCCTTGGCGATGACGCAATGCTGGTCTGGTCTATAGCTTGGAGCCAAAAAGACCCTCTATTATATCTTTTTTAGGACACGGCAGGGGAACAAAACGGAAATCAGCGTATTTGGATTTATTGTTGGTGAAACCAACTACACAGCAACTCTTCGGCATAGCGTTGTTACTATGACCGGTTTGTTTAAAGTAGAAGTTTGGAGACATGTTTCAACTTCTTCTCTTTATGCTGTTACCGTCTACGAGGGACACGGGATTGTTTTCCCCCCGAGGCGTGGTGATGCGAGCCTACTCTGGATGACGTATTGCCAGTCTGATGTATGCGATTTGGCTACCCACCTTCACAAACACTCCAAAGAAGAGCTCAGAGCTGAGCTCCTGGACTCTCTTGGACACAGTCTTCCTGTCATTACAGCGCGTTGCCTGTTTTTGGACTTCATCGGTTGACAGCCCCAAATTAGGTCCACATTCTGCATAATAAGTATGAGAAAAAAAAAAAAATCACACACATTAAACTTGACACAGCAAGAGCAGACAGAAGCAGGAAGGGCAGAAACAACTGCAAAGGCAACAACACGAACAATACATCAACTCAATGTGAGACTGCTTTGTTCTTTTCTGCATTTCTCTTCTACATCATCAACCACGCTTGTCCTGCAATACAACCGCAGCACTGTTTGAAACAAACAGGACATTCTGTTGTTTGTTTAAAATGTGTGTTTGTTTTTATGTGTCTAAAAGAGACCCTTGTTGTAGAGAAGGTACGCACTCAGTGAAGAAGCCAGAAGCCGGTGGACGATGATGTCAGCGTAGCGTCTGATGGGTGACGTGAAGTGAGTGTAGAGAGGAACGTTGAGGGCGTAGTGCTTAAACAACTTCTCGTCATTAAGTCCACCTGTACAGAAGTACAGCGCCATCTGGGAAATACCAACAACTTACATTTAATACAGAAACGCAAAGAAATATAATACTTCATATTCAGTTTCAATCTCACAAAACAAATTGTTTCTGTAATATATTAAAGCTGCAGTCGGAAACTTTGAGCAAATATATTAAAAAGTTATTTTTTTCACAGATTACCTGTCTCATGCACTACTGTCAGGATATAGTGACAGGTTTACAAAAATAACTTTATCATATTTAATCAAAGTTACCGACTGCGGCTTTACTATTTATAGATTTTAAGGGCTGAGAGAGAGCCAGGGTAAAATGCATTTCATTGCATTTCACTGTACACTGTACTTTTAAATGCATATGACAAATAAACTTGAAACTTGAAGTAGCGATAGTTCATGATTTTTGAATAGTCATTTCAATTATTAAGAAATCAAATAGTTTATGCGACTATCATCTTGTCATAAAAAATATCTTCAATCTTCGAAGAATGATCGAATAATTCCCAGTGATTATAAAATAGTATTTTTGCTTTAAATGCCCATCCCTAATGTTAAGATGTCATGTTGTTCTTTAATGGTAACAATTGTTACATGACAGTGGGCGTCTCATTTTCCTCATTTAGAAGAAATTCTTTATTCTTTGGTTTACAAACTTGATGAATGGAAAAAAAAAAGGAAGGTGCCCTTCAGCAGTGGTCACTGAGCTCTAACCTGCATGGGTCTGGAGCACATGTGGGTGAGGACTTCTCTTCTGGCAGTGGTGTACTCATCGTCACCAAGAGTAGTATTGAGGCTCTTCTGCATGTTGGAAAAGCAGAAAAAGAGGCTTTAATCATTAATACAGAGTATTCTTTTACATAATTTTCAGTAAATCAAATGACTCAAGAGCTTTGTCCATCACTTATTCAGCTTCAGATCCACTGTGAGATACCCACATACAACACAATGAAACCATCAAATGGACAAGAAATGTAATACTTCTAATGCTGTAATTTTGAATTTGATCACTTAAAGGACGGTTGCATCTGTGTTCTTTTCTGGTTTTTTTCCAAATGCAAAAGGCACTGACGAAAGTTGCCAAAGTAAACTAATCAATAAGGTTGTGAATAATGTGAATGCTAGCACTAGCTGAGTCAAAGTTAGCTGTGCTAAGTTTGGAAATAACTACAGAATGATATAAAAACCTAAAATAAATAAAAAATAATGGAGCCGCCCTTTAAAGAAAATCTAAATCTTGTACGCTGATTCAAGACAAAACATAATTTCTGATATATTAGAAACTAAGCTACATTTGCTGCATTGTGAGTACTGACATGCAACGCTCCTGCGGAGGAGAGATCTATGTCGATTCCCAACTGGTCACAAAGCTCCTGTAGCTCATCCACCATTTTGGCCTTGGGTGGAGGGTGGCGTCTGAGCATGGCCAGCTGAGGGAATCTTTTGTGGATGTGGTGGGCTGTGGCAATGTTAGCCAGTAACATGAACTCCTCCACCAACCTAGAGAAGACAGTTACGGATGATTCAGTCGTTAGATGGCCAGAGCAGTGGGCAATTTAACCAGTTTAAACCAATTTAAGCACTCCGGACTGATTCATAAATATATTTCAACAACGTTTATACATGTGTCAGGTCAAATAAATGTTCATTTTGGAAGAGAAACAGAAGGGATACAGACACAGAGATGTGTCTGAGGAGGGTTTGTTACTCACTTGTTACTGTCTCTGTACTGGTAAACATAGCAGCCTTGAGGCATCATGGTCTCTTTGTCCAGGGTGAAAGACAGTTTCAACTGAAACAAAAAACACAAGACAAGTCCATGAAAATAATATCAGAAAGCTGACAAATTGAATGATCTGGGTCTTGTTTCCCTTCCAGCATACTCTTAAAATACTTGAGAGCATGGAACATGAGTGGAAATCAGGATCAGCAGCTGCACAGACGTTACCCATGCCCTATTTCTCAACGGTGAGAGGAAACCCCACCATAGAGACTAGAGTCAAACACAAGGCAACGAGGGCTAACCTGGTCCAGTCTGAGGGCTCCCCCTGAGAAGCGCTGAGCGCGGAGGTTCTTGGCGATGGAGTGCAGGTTGAGCACAGCCCGATGGATCTCATCAATGGGGTGCTCGGGGTCCGCAGGTGGCAGCTCCTCGGCGGAGAACATCTTGTCGGGGGCCTCGATCATGCTCTGAGCGTGGTCGTAACTCAGCTTCACGCAGGAGCGGATGACTGAGCGGCCAAACCACTCACTCAGGATCTGGGGGGGGAACCAATGAGGTAATTCACAAAACAGAAAAACACCCCTAGCACATGCCATCCCAATTTCAGCTTAATCAATAAACCTAGGAACCTTAACCTTTCGTTGTTTGAGTGCAGCTCTTAGAGGCCCATGAATGTTAAATGATCATACCTTCCCCTCCGGTGTGATTTTCCAAATGACAGAGAAGGTGAGTCTGTCGGTGAGAGGATTCAGACTGCACAGCTCCTCACACAGCAGCCGGGGCAACATGGGGATCACCTGGACGACAGGGACAAAACACATGAACACATTGAGTGCTGAAGAAAACATGAAAGGTATGTTTAATAAGCTACAACTGAGAAATCAACAGTCATCCTGTCAGCAGTCACAATCATTTGACTGGGTGATGTGAAAAAATATCCAAAGAGCTTGCTTTTTGCACCCCATACTTTAATTAGATACGTTGACCCTTTAATTTGGCTTAGTTTAAACGGATCTCCCTTTTTGTTATGGCCACCTGAGCCAGGTCATAACATCATATAATCAGGGCGGGAATTTCACTGGTATCCATGGCAGTCGTGGCCCCTCTGTTTGCCCTTGATTCCCCACACTGCCACAGCTCATTTCGCCGTTTTCTCCTCTGCCTCTTTCCTGTCAATATGTTTTTTAAACACCGGTGTCTTTTGTTGAGACTCTGAATTCTTACTGGGAGACATCAAGTGAAACGCTGCGCACATAACCAGTAGTGGGTTCGATTTCAAGCCCGGTACGAACCACTGGAAAACTGGGCTATTTATGACGATATGACGACGTTATCTGCTCCGCTCCGCTAATGATACAGGGCTAGTTGATTTTTGACGGAGGGTGTGTCTCCTTTGCTGGTTGAGGGGATGCACCCAAAACCGGCTCCTTTCCTTTCTACCCCCATATAATGCTACAAAATCTGGTCAGATCCAACAAGTAGTTTCAAGTATAACTGATGATGATCAAGGAGCACTCACCTTTTGAACCATGTACACACTAGTCGCTCTTTGGCTGGCGATGGCATCCAGAGCGTTGTCCTCCCCCACAAAATAACTCACATCAGCAATGTGGACTCCCATCTCAAAGTTACCTGTGTTTAACAAAAAAAGACAGTCTATGACACAACCTCCCATCCCACAGGAAAAACACCATCTATAATCAGAATTCATCACTGAGCTCCTCAGTTAAGGCAGTTTACCATCAGGGAGTTGTTTACAGGACAGAGCATCGTCCAGGTCTCTGGCTGTAGCGGGGTCGATGGTGAAGATACACTCCTTCCTACACACCATAAAACAGTGCTTTGTAAATCATATAAATATGCATCCTAAATTAAGACTTAATACACTTGTTTGCTGCTATTAGATAGCAAAGCTTGAAATTCTCAGTAGCACAATTATCAGCAAAATAAATACAGCAGTCATGTGATAAGCTAAGTTCACACTACACGACTTGCTGTCTTGTAATCAGGAGTCTTGAAGTCGTTGTGGTTTTCACACTACCTGACTGACAGGAGACAAACAGGGGGTCACACACTACAAGATCTTTCACCGGGAGGAATCGCCGATGAGGTCTCCAAACTACATTTTGTCACAAAAACACACGCGAGAAACACACGATAACTGACGTCATACCATACGCGAGAGACACATTGCTGATGTTTTGGCACGTGTTCACAAAAATAGCCTGTTTCCACATCTGTTTTTACTATTTATTCCTCTAGGTGCAACAACAACTTTGCTCCGTGTTCCTATTGTTGCAGGCGACCCCTCCTCCCCCAGGTTTCCCCTCAACCCGTGTCTCACGCTCTCATTGGCTGTTGCTCGTGGCCGGAGTCCCTGACAGGTCCAGATATTTAGCCTGCTAGATATCTGGAATGTGTCTGCGAGGCATCGGCGAGCCTCTTGGCTTCCGTCTTTGAGCAGCTCACACAAGACGCTCGAACGCCGATGCGCTGGTGGTGAGCCATCGCCGATTTGCCTCTGATCTGGGGCTTTTTGTCGGGGGGCTCTAAAAACTGTCAGGGAGCGGAAAATCAGGGCTAAAGTCGTGTAGTGTGAACTAGGCATTAGCAGTCTGAATTTAACAGAGCTCACAGAAAAGAATGAAGAGCTACATAAGCATGTATGGGCTTCACAGTCCTACCTCAGATCTCTCCTCTTGCTCATCTCCTCGGGGGGGATGGTCCAGGGCAGGTTCTTGGGTAGACAGTCCAACACCTCATCTGGGAACTCAGAAAAATCCACTTCGTACTCTATCAGGATGCCCTCCGTCTCCGGCTCGATTTCTCCAGCCTGACCCAGCGTCTTAGCGAGTTGCCTGAAGGAAACATTAGAAGAGAGTCAGGCTGGTTGTTACACTGTTGAAATGGTTCCCCGCGTCAAGCTTTGAATATAACACTCACCCTTCTGCGAAGTTGCTGTCGGATGCCCAGTTGGTGATCCGACATATGAACAAGGTGTTGGCGTAGTCGCCCGGGCGGGAACTAAAGTCTTCGGGACAGTCGACGAGGAGAACGTTAATCCGTGGCACCCGGTGGTCCACCGGGGAGAACATGGCAAAAGGCTTGTCTGGTAGGAACTTCAGGAAGCCCGTCACGGCTCTTGAGTGTTTCCTTTCAACGATGTACACCACCTGGCAGACAAATGAGAAGTGTTTTTTTTTAATATCCTGAGCACAGGTGACAAATGGCTGCTGAAGAACAAGTGAAAGACCAAGCAGAACTTTTGTGATCTTAGGTATCGTTAATGAAAAGTATTTATTTTAGTTTCCTTTCATAGTAAAAAACCTTTCAGTGATGAAAATGTGTAGTTTTTATTGAGAAGGAGCCAGATGAATTAAGTTGTTGTGGCAACTTAACATAACTTGTTGGGCGTTTAGATGGATATTAAACTTCCCGCATAGAAAACCAAGTCACATAGAACCTTCTTGTCACACCCCTGTTGTTGCTTCATGTTGAACAGGGATAAAAAACCTGCATCATTGTGGTTATTGTTATCCGGAAAATTCCTGGAAATAAAGGAAGGGAAGGGGCGAGTAAGAAATACAGAACAACTGATAGACGAGACGCTCACTTTAGCTGTCTTTTGGAGTATTTCCCCATTGGGTCGTGGGGTTGAGGGGTCTTCCAGAGGTTCCCCTATTTCCATCAGATGAGAGGAAAAATGTAGATGTATTAGCTGAACTATTTATTTTTGCTTCTGTGCATTGATACTCTCTTCAGACCAGTAAATAAACATTCAAACACACAGTTTACTGACGATTACCAACTGATTTAGTATAATTTGATACCACAGTTTCTATATTAATTGTGATTAGCAACAGCAGCTATAATCACAACTCCACCACCCTACCTGTGTCAGTGACATTCTGCACTCTGCGGATGACTTCATCCTGGTCGCTACTCTGGTCTTCCACAATGACATCAGGCCTGGGCGTGCGCTCTGTCGTCTTCTTCTTCTGCACCGTGTTTTCTTTCTGGGTATCTGACTCGCTGGCGCCCTCACAGTCAGTATCGGACCTCACAACCTAAACAGACATACAGTACATCATAATCATCTGCTGATACACTCACTACTGGTGTGGTTTGCCGTCCTGTGGAGCGAAAATGGGAGCTTGTTATAATAACCAAACTTTGACAAGCTGAAAGTTAAAAGGCATGGGGTTTACAAACTAAAACTAAACTGTATATAGACAGGTGAGTGTAGTTTACCTTCCACTGCTCCCGAGGGAGGAGTTGCACCACCACTACGTCTCCATTCAGTGCTCTGTTGCGAGCTACAATCCCATCCAGGAATATATCCCGTGTGTCATCCTGTGAAAACAAAAAGAGATTGCTCGTCTCCTGCCTGTCTTTAACTTTGTAAACCTTTAAAGACGGATGTTAACGTACTAGCTGATACAATAAAACCACATGCCGAGTTACATTTATCATACAGTATAGTGTAGACCAGTGGTTCCCAACCTTTTTCCTTAGGGGACCCCTTTTCTATCATTGAGTAAACTGACGACCCCTGACTGACATACTTTATGGATATTCCATATTATATTCAATGCATGATAATAACATTCTGGGTTGAACTTACAGGAGATGGGACGAAAGCGTCATGGAATTTCTTTGGGTTGATTCTCAACGGTCCCTGTAGAGAAGGTAACGTAGCATTTAGAAATTAATTCACCAGTTTACTGTGAGATTCACAACTTTAATAGTTTGACCACCTTGATATTCAATATAGATTTTAATACAGACTCGGATCGGGAACAGTAACTCTGGGTTTGTACCTGAATGAGTTCCCCTCTTTTGAGGCCATGGGAAACCTCCTCAAGTGTCATGTAGTATTCAAACACTTGTTTCTTTGATCCTCTGCCTCCTTTGTTCCCTCTCTTGTCAGCAGGAGAATTGGCACTTGAAGCTGAAAAAAAAAATATTGAACTCACTGATTTAATTCAACGTAAACCATCAAAGGTAGACAACTACATTCTTATACGAAATACAATATGCGTACAATTGAAGAGGACCCATTATGCTTATTTTCAGGTGCATAGTTGTATTTTGGGTTTCTACTAGAACATGTTTACATGCTTTAATGTGCAAAAAACACTTTATTTTTCTCATACTGGCTGTGCTGCAGCACCTCTTTTCACCATCTGTCTGGAACGCTCTGTTTGATCTCCTGCCCCGCCCTCCCTCCCAAAAAGCCCAGTCTGCTCCGATTGGTCAGCTGGCCCACTCTGTTGTGATTGGTCAACCAAACCAAACTCTTTGGACTCCGCTCTGCTCTTACTAGCGTTGTTTGAGGGCGTGCCAAACTAGCCGTTATGCAAATGTGTTACTTGGTGACATCACCACATTACGGAAGAAAAGGCGGGACTTCAAGCGAGGCGTTTCAGGCAGTTCAGGAGCAATGTTTCTGTGGGGGAGAGTAACTCCCTTTGGCGTGGACTTTGGGCATTAGTACTTTGCAGACCTTTTACATGCACAAAAAACTATATACCACAATAAAGGAAAGGGAAAAAACACAAAAGCCTAATAGGTCCTCTTTAACATCTCAAAAACGAACCTATAATTTACCTCTGGGTTGCTGCATTTTTTTGTCGTTACCATGAGGGGACTTGGGCCTTGACATTTGAGCATCAACCCCACATTTTAATGCCCCATCTCTGCTTTTCTCCTCTTCTGGGTTCTTTGGGACACTTTTTTTCTTTGACTTCTTCATCTTCTCTTGCTCCTGTCCACTTGTGCTGGCTTTCTTTGGGGACTGGGGACGTCCAACAAATGAGTCAGTCTCTTTCGAGGCAACATCTCTGTTCGGGTCTTTGCTTTTCTTCTGCTGCTTCTGGTGTTTCTTCGAGTCGTTGGGTTTTAAAGAGCCGAGCTCCTCGCCAGACTCTACGTCTCCGTCTTGGCTGGTGGCGGTGTCTCTCCTCTGTCCCCATCGCTGCCTGTCAGACACACCCTGCTTCCTTTCGCAGTCCTGCTGAACACTGCGGGTGCTTAGTTTCTCCATGTACAAAGACAGCGAACTCTCCTCTCCTTTGCTTTTCATGGAGGAGGGGGAGAAGTCACTTGAATCAGAGAAATCATTGGGTGCTTGGTCCCTTCTTCGCTGTGGTATGTTCTGCCTTTCACTCTGGGCTTTGGGCAGCATCATGCTTGGCCCATTTCCTTCCCTTTGAAATGATGTGTCCTTAGCATATTGCTCCAGATACTGACTGAACTTGCTGCTGCAGTGCTGGTTGAGGAGCCTGGCATAGGCATCTTTCTGAGGAGGAGCGCTCGACTGATTCTGACTGCGCTTTGGCTCTCGATTCAGGTTCTTCGATTGCCGAGGAGGATCCATATGGCAATCCTTACAGTTGCTGTCTCTGAAAAGGCAAAAGGCATACATTATGAAGGGCTGCAATTCAAGCATGAGAACATATAACTTTCAGGCAGGGCGCTTTAACTGGGCAACACATGTTTACAAATCAGTGCACTAAAAATATGCTATAAAATAGTTATCTAAAATTCGTTGAAGAAAATGAATGCATCTCTTTAGTAGGTTGTTGCTGCGTAGTCCACTCATCTTAGGATATGATACCCTACAACTTTATTGTCAGTTTGCACTGAAACTCATTTTGCATCCATAGGCAGCTCAGTTTGAGAAAAAGTACACATACAATAGACATACTGTTACCATAAACAGACAGACAAGTAAGACCCATCAGACAAAAAAACAAAACACATCACAATTATTCATACATAACCCATTACAAAATTACCATCTGTCCTCTGGATTTACATGTCTTTAGCAGATTGGTTTCTCTCACTAGTGACTCTGGATTTTAAAGCTCATTCAAATTTTTAAAGAACATAATTGGGTGATGGGTTGAAGGGGAGCACAAATATTAATCAATTTAAAAAGCTATACAAGAAAGATATTTTTGGGAGGTATATGGTTGAGGAAGAGTTGTGTTAAAGGTTGGTTATATACTTTTTAACTCCGGATGTATTTGTGGGTTGTAAATAAACTTGGGATGCTGTTCATATATTCAACTTGGGATGTAAATAAATCTGGGATAGTTTTTATATTATATTACATTATCATTCTATGATATATAAGTTATTAGAGGAGAAGTGAGAAAGGGGTAGGGTAATATAAGTTTTTCTTCTACATACTCCTTTTCGGACACTATAACTCTTGTTTTGTTTGTTATTATTTTGTATCTGTTTTTATTTATTATATGTTCGAAATAAAGTCTTTCATTCATTCATTCATTCAATTATGACTTACATTTTTTTGGTAATTTACATACTTACATTGTTAGTTAATTAGAAACGTGGAAGTTATCAAAGTTAATATTACCAAAAGTGACATTGAGACAATGATTATACAAGACAACAAACTCTGTATCATCCCATTGTCTTTGTTTTAAACATGTAAAATAGCTCAGAAAGCCTTTAAACACATGGAAACACACATCCTAGCTAACAGCTATGCTAACTGTTAACTAGCTGACGTTAGCCTGACTAGCATCAGCTATGCTAACAGCAACGACAGATGTTGGTTTAACGTTAAACTAACTACTTGTATATCAGACAGACCGCGATCATTACCAAGATAAACGACTCAATAAATGAATGGAAACACTGTCACACTTAAAAGCTTCAACATTACCTGATTCACTGCGTGTTAGTGATGTGAGTTAGCTAGCTGCTGTTCGGAGCTAGCTGTCTGACACATTCACTTCTTCTGGTCGTCATGAATGGTACAGTCATGCTGCCTTTGAGTGCTGTCGGAAATATCAGCATTAGCCGAACGCACAAAATACGGCAGTCGGGAAAGTCAAGATTTTTAGTCAAAAAATAAATCTGTGGTAATATATACTAATGTTATACTATACAAATGTGTTCATTGACACTGAATTGGTGGGCTCATACATTTTTGTGCGAAACATTACACCCAAATTAATTATTATCAGTATTCACTGAAAAGCTCCATGACCACTGAATGGGCCTGACTAGAATCTAGTGATGGGAATTCCGTTTTTTTTAGTGAGCCAGATCATTTGGCTCAGCTCACCAAGAAGAGCCGGCTCTTTCGGCTCCCAAACGGCTCTTCGTTTTACCACTTCTGCCTTTTATAATTCTGCCAAATTTAGCGCTGGTTTGACCTTTGATTAGTATGTGTTCACATATATCACTTGAATTGTTCAATATAATTATACTAATCCTTATAATTTCCTGAATACCTCCCATCGTTCACTTATAAGAGCCGGCTCTTTGAGCCAGCTCGTTCACGACCGACACATCACTACTTGAAACATGAAAAAGGGACACAAGCACCCTCTAGAGGGCAGCAAAGACTAAATATTTCATATATTTGACTATACACTGACATATTGCTGTGTGTTTTTCTTTTGTGCAAACAACTCATCCTGTCTGACTGCAATGATAGAAAAAGAAAGTAAACTTAACATTGAGTGAGACAGAGATGATGTCTGGGTGTGAGTGTGTGAAGGAATGTGTTATTTCTACAGGATGAATATAGTTTTTAGCTATCACCTATATTTGCTGGAGGTTCCCGTATCTCTCCTGACAAGCTGATTTCACACCTGTCTGTTCACGCTTGCTTCGCTTGCATAGTACAAGACAATGAAGCCTCCTTCGAGCACACACACACACACACACGTTCCTCAGTATAATTCCCGGGGGATAATATGGGGTTGATTTTGGCTGTGTGTGTGCAGTCAGATGGGGCTTTCAGACATCTGAGGATATAATGCAGATGAGGTGTCATGTCGCACCTTGATAAAGGCTCACAATTTCTTGCAAAACACACGCACAGACACTGATTTATGCCGTCAGTAGTGGCTGTGATTAAGTTATTTACAGTTGCATGATTATGGAGAATACAATTTTATGTCTTACCTGCTGCTCATAATTGTCACTGAAGTTCATAACAGCATCAGTTTGCAAAGGATGAATTCACTCAGCTCCCCTACATATAGTGTCCTGTGGCCCCACTTCCTGTTGGCCTCACTGACAACATCACATCACGCACATATTTTCTGACACTTCCGCAAAACCACTCTGTGGAAACATCTGGTCTCTAATTATAATAAACCACCTGTGCAGAAGCGTTCGTCAAGCAGAGCTGACGTGATAAGGCTGTAATTGAATTAATTATATGATTGAATTAAGTCTCAGCTGCTGTTGCACCATTAGACATAGACTGCATTTGTGCCTATCTGGTTTAAACAGTATACGTAGCTGGGTGTTATCAGTATGCTGGAAACAGTATTGAACAAATAAGAAACTAATATGACCAAGGGGGATCATATACTGTAATGATACTGAGGCCAGGTACTGAAGGACCCCATATAACTTACAGGCAGGAGAAGGGACATAATCACCAATAGCAACCAACTGAGTACCCCTCCGCTCACTCCTCCCTTTCCAAGACTGTGAGCCGCCGAGTGCAAAACCGTGGTAACGCCATTCGCCTCACTCAGAGGCCGTCCCTACCTTAATAACACTACTTTAGGAGCAACGAAGTCAGACGGCAGCTGGCGATACCACGGTTTTGCACTCTGTGGCTCACGTTACCGCAGTTTCACAAGCGTGTAGAGAACTACGGTGGCCTTCAGGTAACGTAAAAATGCAAAACTGTTTGGTTTGTCCGTTCTGGGCTACTGTAGAAACATGACGGAGCAACATGACGGACTCCGTGAAGAGGACCCGCTCCCTATGTAGATATGAAGGGCTCATTCTAAGCTAACGAAAACACAACGATGCTTAGTTTCGGGTGATTATACACTAATGAAAACATATGAATATTATATTGCTTTTCTGCTAATAGATTCCCCCGAAATGTTACACACTGTTCCTTTAAGGTCAGTTCTATTAATCTGCATGTACATGTGGTTTGGAAGAAACCCCTGCTGATGTCTGACTCCAAGTTCAATAGCACAAATCAATATTTCTTCCGTATGTTCCCAGATAATATGTCTGATTTGTTTTCTCTCTGCAGGAATGTCTCGGTGATTAGTAATGTAGCTGCACAGTATGTTGGCTCCTTTCTGTGACTGAGTTTTCCTCCCAACAGTTAAAAGAACTTGAACATAGTGACACGGATGCACTAAGTTGTCCATTGGGGTGGATTTCAGGATGAATGTGTTTGTCTGTTTGTTGTTTGGCTTGTGATAGACACACACAGGCTGTTGCCAAGTGTGTGCTGGGATAGGCTTCAATTTATTTGACCTACCATTAACGAGGGGAACACGTGTCCGTCTACAGATAAAGAACAACATCTTATGCCAACATTTTGTAACACTCAGACTATTCATTTGGCACATTGTGCTGATATTTGCAGATGAAATAGATGTTTTTTTCCACCAGCGTTAGTTGATTGAACCGTCCTTCCTTTGGTAGACTGTACCTGGGGAATTGAACATAGTTACAGTTTTCAGCAGCCTTTTTCATCGTAATTACGCAACTGCAGGTGATTTGGCAGCCACAGCATTGACATTTAACAGATCCATTATTTCAAACCTTATACTATTTCCCTATACTTTGAATCTTGATGGCCTGTTTCTGGTTTAAAAAACGTTCTTTCGTATTTTCATCATTTCCCCATCATTCTTCTTCATCACTCTCAGTTATCCTGATACCCTATTGGCCAGTCTAAGATGCACTGTCAAAGGAAGAGACACAAATTGCCACATCCATCATCATCATCACCACATCAACCTGAGGTTAAATCAAGTCAGTAATCATAGATTCCAACTGTCTTACTATACTTACAGAAGCTGCACAGCAACCAAAGTATAAAAATATTTCCCACTCTGATGTTGCTGACAGCTTCCGTCGTTGAAACTAAAGCTTTTAACATCAGAAGATGATGTTATGACAGTAAACTGCTTCTGTGAAAGGAGCACATAAACATCATAATACATAAATATTCAGATTGTATCGGAGACAGCTGACTCTATAGAATCTGGAGAAAAATTTAAACCTCTGATTTTCATTACAACTAGGGCTGTCAATCGATTAAAATATTTAATCACGATTAATCGCATGATTTTCCATAGTTAATCGTGATTAATCGCAAATTAATCACACATTTTTTATCTGTTCAAAATGTACCTTAAAGGGAGATTTGTCAAGTATTTAATACTCTTATCAACATGGGAGTGAACAAATATGCTTGCTTTATGCAAATATATGTATATATTTATGATGGAAATCAGTTAACAACACAAAACAATGAAAAATATTGTCCAGAAACCCTCACAGGTACTGCATTTAGCATAAAAAAAATATGTTCAAATCATAACATGGCAAACTGCAGCCCAACAGGCAACAACAGCTATCAGTGTGTCAGTGTGCTGACTTGACTATGACTTGCCCCAAAACTGCATGTGATTATCATAAAGTGGGCATGTCTGTAAAGGGGAGACTCGTGGGTACCCATAGAACCCATTTACATTCACATATCTTGAGGTCAGAGGTCAAGGGACCCCTTTGAAAATGGCCAGAAATTCAGCGCAAGTTTGGAGTGTCATTTAGCCTGCTTCGCGACAAGGTAGTATGACATGGCTTTCTAGTTTCATGTTTAAGTATCTTCACTCTAGCTGTAAAAACTGAGCCCGCTACAACCGCTGAAAGACCGATTGCGTTAATGCCTTTATAAAATGAGTGGCGTTAAAACAAATTTGCGTTAATGCTTTGTTGTCCCGTTAACTTTGACAGCCCTAATTACAACACACCCTTAAAGGGGACCTGTTATGTTTTTTTCATTTCCTTTAGTGGGTTATATAGTTTTTGTGCATGTAAAAGGTCTGCAAAGTTACAAAGCCCAAAGTCCACGCCAAAGGGAGTTACTCTCCCCGACAGAAACACTGTTCCTGAACTGCTTGAAACGCCTTGCTTGAAGTCCCGCCTTTCCTTCCGTAACGTATTTGCATAATACTTGCCTAACAGCGAGTTTGGCATGCTCTCAAACAAAGCTAGTTAGAGCGGAGCTGGAGCGGAGTCCAAAGAGTTTAGTTCGGTTGACCAATCAGAGCAGACTGGGGGTTTTCGGGATGGCGGGGCAGGAGCTCAAACATAGCGTTTCAGACAGAGGGTGGAAAGAGGTGCTGCAGCACAGCCAGTAAGCGTTTTTTGAACATTAAAGCATGTAAACATGTTCTAGTAGAAACCCAAAATACAAGTATGAACCTGAAAATGGCCATAATAGGTCCTCTTTAACAGCAGGACATTGTGAACTTTTTCTACTGAGCCCTGGCCACCTTCCCACCAACAGCAACTTTACTTGTTTCATTCCAAATACAGCTCCCTGCATGGGTGCGGTAGCACAGCAGACTCCTGCATGTACAAAAAAAAAAAAAAACAAGACAAAAAAAGCATCAGAGGCGATACCCTTTTTGCTCGTGAGCCTTTTTTTCCCTTCCTTTGCTCTTTTCTGAGGAAATCTAAAGGAACCTCTGGGAGCGCAGGGAGCGTGGGTGAGAGAACGGCTGGTAAGGCAGCCTCTCTACCGCTGTTGCGGTTGTACGGACTCAAAGTTGTAAAGCATGCAGATGAAGCAGCAAATGCCTATCAAATATTCATCGGGCCAGGGGAGGCAGTGCAGCTTGTAAAAGAAGATGAAATAGCGGGGGCAGGAGCAGTCGCTTCGTACGGTCTCTCTTCTCTTTCCTTCTGATGCTCTCTGTCTCCTTCCCATCAACTAATTCCCCATCTCTTCCACACACACACACTTACACACCTTTTTTGACAGTGCCCAGAGGCTGCTTAGTCATTTAAGCCAATGTACAAAATGAAGTTCTTAGTGATTTATGTGATACTTTCTTGTCAGTATTATCTGTTCTATCACCAGTTATCCATCTACCAATGAATATCTACACTGTTAAGCATTTCCCAGTAAAATAACAGTAAAGAACTGGCAGCAGGGTTGCCTTTATGTTACTGTAAAATTAACATTGTTATACTGTCGCTGAAATTTACAGCTTTGTACTGTTAATGAAAAATACAGTTTGAACTGGTTGTTGTTTATTAATTTCACAGTATTTTACAGTTAATTTACTGTTTAAAGATACATTATATAGCTGTTTTTCACCTTTCTTTTACATTATCTTACTGATTTGTTTTAATGCACTATTTAGGTTGTATTTTTTACATACATTTTAATAAACATTATTTTTT
>CAKAKR010064968.1:85034-106504 GCA_916700685.1 Adelosebastes latens | reverse complement strand
CTCCATTCTGGTGACTTTTAAAGAATGTAAATAATGAAATAAGTGCACTGCAACGGCATTTTTATGTTAATTAGCTTACTTAAATTTTATTTTTAATTCTCAGTAAAGGAAAGTGAATAAATTGCCCCTCTGACGTGAACTCGTGTAAATCTCCAGCATAAACTAATATTCATCAGTTTTTATTCATTCGTTAATTTTTTGGCCCTGCTTGAGCATTTCTTTCTCTCGGTACTCTCCGTTTCTCTCTCCGTCTCTCACTCACTGAAGGCTCTTTCAGACACAATGCGACAATGGCACCACTGCCCTCTGAAACTCATTATTTCCAATGGCTTGCGCCGTGCCACGACCGCTTTTCACTGCGTCGAGATGGCAGTGAAAAACGGAAGTCTCCCGGGAAAATCAGGAGGGTTGGAAAGTATGAATATAATATTAATAACCATGTTTTCTTATTGTATATGAAATGGTC
Source organism: Adelosebastes latens (assembly GCA_916700685.1). Lineage (NCBI taxonomy): Eukaryota > Metazoa > Chordata > Actinopteri > Perciformes > Sebastidae > Adelosebastes > Adelosebastes latens. Next base: position 106,038 of record CAKAKR010064968.1, on the reverse strand, counting down.
GCTCATTTTCTCTTTTTTTGTTTCTCTCTTCTTTTCTGGGCACCTGATATTTTGAAAGTTTACTGGCGGGAGGGGAGGGACTGGCTAGATGTTAAACTTTCGATCTTACATTGGCGTGACACACCAAACAGTTTTTGCATTATAGGGAGGTAAAGTATAATCATTTTCGACGAAGGAAGGAAAGAAAGAAAATTAGGAAGATACTGACCCATCTCATCTTTCCACTACTACATGTCTCAGACTCTCAGCTGACCTAACTTTACACAGATTCTGAAGAGGGTCTGAAAAACAAAGAAAAAATAAGCTCACGAGTTAAAGTCAAGAGTGACTTCATTCATCCATTATTTCATGGTGTAAAAATAATACTTGTGTGTTCATTTGGGATTGTGCTTCAGACCCAATAGCCGGGTGACTGCTTATAATTAAAGGCTGTATTTTCCTACTCTGAATTATTGAACAACAGAGCGCTTCACCACTCTCTTTCTTTTTACTCAATTCAAGGCCGAATCCAACCAGAGGCTTTCAGCCTGCCGGTAAAATTGTTTGTGAAGTTTTTTGACTCATAAAGTTTTCCTGGCAACTTCAGGCTGATTCACCACTTTCTGAGCCACACACACATACTTTGAATGGTTGATGGTAGACTACACACAGATGCTGTGCAGAGGACAGGGTCATAGAGGTGTATTTACATGATGAATGAGGGGAAATGTTGATATGTGGCCATCTGCAACCTCATTATTGCTGCTGCAAAATCAATAAAGGTGCAGTCAAACTATTGTACTAGCATGGCTTAGAATAAATGCTGCTCCATCTACACTCAATTACATAAAATTGTTTTGAACCCATCAGTTGACGGTTGAACCATCTCTGCCATGCATTTCCTCTTGTGTTTGTCACGTTGCTGCACGGTAAATGTACCAATTCCATGTTTCTGAACCGCTCTGTTACTTTTGACCTTTGACCTCACCATGATCCCACTCTGCAGTTACCGCCTGCAATCTGCAACCAGTTCACCATATATGCATCCTCTTTCTTTTCTTTCATCCTATCTCTTGTAGTATTTTAAACTGATCCGCCAACCGGATGGCATCAAAAAAAATTCTCAAATACACCAGTTTTTGTTGAATAAGGTGTTAGCAGCTTGTCAGTAACCTCTGTCAGCTGCTTCACAGTAAAAGTCTTATAGTAGTTTGCTAGTGGAGGATGAAAAAGAAGAGCAGAGAAACAAACCACAGCGACTCCTACAATTATGCAGGAGCTACAAATCTACTAAAAGCTGCAATTAGTGTGTCACCTTTATTATATTTGAGTCACTTCCCATGTTGATCCAGTCACCCCTCAGTGGTGCAATACCATCCCACGTTGCCAACAATAGGGCTGCAAGTAACGATTGTTTTCATTGTCGATTAATCTGATGATTATTTTCTTGATTAAACGATTAGTTGTTTGGTCTATAAAATGTCAGAAAAATGGTGAAAAATGCCAATCAGTGTTTCCCAAAGTCCAAGCTGACGTCCTCAAATGTCTTGTTTTGTCCATAACTCAAAGATATTCAGTTTACTGTCATAGAGGAGTAAAGAAACCAGAAAATATTCACATCTAAGAAGCTGGAATCAGAGAATTTTTACTTTTTTTTTCTTTCTTAAATCACTCAAAGGATCGGGATAAAGGATCTTGTCTATATCATCCAGCCCTAGACTGGAGTAACATATATTGGATGGTAATAGCAAAGAGCATAAAAGTGTAAATACACTCGAGGCACAATATTCTTGTCTTGCAAACCGAATGTGAAGGTTAACAAATTTAACTACATTAAGGACAAAGTGTAAATGTGTCTCCAGTCCATATATCAAAGGCAGAAACAGACATTAGTCTTAGAGTGCAGATCCAAACAGGAAGTACGGATAAAGGAGCCTCATCAGAATGGGGTTTTCAGAATAATCAAGTACATGGAACAAAGGAAAACAAGGACAGAAAAAGGCCTCTAGAAAGACGAGTTAGAATCTGCATCTGGAGACATCTTTTTAAATCTCTCCACTCTTGACTTTGTGTTTGTGTGTCTGAGAGTGAAAATCATGACGGACTGCTGTATGACACCCAGCTGTCAAATTCCACGAGGGAGCCCCCTCGCTGGGTGATGATAAAAATGGACAGAGGAGGTGTGGATCATAATTTGCAGGAACGGTCAGAGCCATTTCACATGGGCGACATTCAGCACTCATCATTCCTTCCTCAATAACAGCCTGCTTCCAGCTTCTGACATTGATGAATATACACACTCACACACACACACCCTACCACTTAGCACAGATTTCAATCTTGGGTCCGATTTGTTTTATGGACTCTATTGTTTTTCAGTGTCCAGGGATTCATGCTTTCAAGGACAAAGAACTTCCATTAAACGTCCATTCTTAGAGTGCGTTAATGTTGAGAATTTTATGTAATTGCTGTTAGAATTTATAATTTTAGCTCATTCATATATATGTTCTTATTAGAGATGTCACAATACCAGAAGTGTAGTAGTCGATAACAATACCAGTAAAATTCTACAATTCTCGATACCATTTGATACCACGGTAAAAAACAAAAGTAAAACAATAAATCCCATGTACTTACACATACACTCCTTTATTACCGTTTCCATACTGGTTTATATGGGGAAGTTAAACGGGTCATAATTCCCCCTCTATTATCTATTTTATAATGCTTTGAAAACATCTTCAAACAACTTGATATATTCAAGTTTCTCACCAAAAACTACATTGTACAAGATCACATTTGAACATATCATGATAACGTTAGAACTTACTTTCGCCCAATACTCATTTTTACTGAATAGAACCTGAATACATCATAATGTGGCACCTCCTGCAAGGAGTATAAAAGCAAAGAGACAAAACTCCAGTGTTTTTTTTACAACAGCCGCTGCTGCCATTTTGGACTGAAAACGCTTATTATATTTATAATATTTTATTGTTCAATTGTAGAATATGACAATAGAATAGAAATAATTTAGTTTTACTTTTGTACGTCACTTTTTAGGCGGACTATTCACTGGCGTCCGGTAGTCGCTTTCAGTCCAAAATGGCGGAAGCGTAGCTTTGCTGCTGGGCACTGATGTTGCAATGGAACATACAATTGACTTTAGCTTCTTAGCAATATACGTTTTTTGCCTCCCGTGTTGAAATTGTCAGGACGAGAGCTAGTTAACGTTAGCTGTTAGCAGCTGGTAAGCAGCTCAGTCCAAAATGGAGCTAACAGCTAACATTAACCAGCACTTGTCCTGCCGATTTCAACGTATTTGACGCTATATAAAAATAAATTAAATCGAACACAGATACGTTGTTTGCAATGTAGCGTTATCAGTGGAAAAAATAGGTTGCGTCCCCTGGATGTGTCGATAGTGAGTGTACTGCGTCCCAAACACATTATTCTATTGTCCCAGAGATGACGGGCCGCCGTTAGTCTTGAGCCCCGACGGTACCTGCGATACTGTAGAAAAACGAGTATCGTCATGTTTTTAGAAATTTGGCATCGACTTGGTACCGAAGTATCTGTTCTTGTGATATCCCTAGTTCTTATGTTATTGTAATTATACCTGCCTATTAAAGCATTTATTTTTTTATGATGATTCTCATTCACTTTATCATGTTTTTGTGGTTTCTTTTGCATCCCCTTCAGGTGTACCAGGGCCTCGACATCATCACCAACAAGGTGACGGCTGAGGAGTGCGCTCAGTGCAGACATCACATGATCAGCTTTGTGGACCCGTTGATCAGCAGCTACACGGTGGTGGACTTCAGGAACAAAGCTCTGGCTCTGATATCCTTTTCCTGGAAATGTGTGAAAGCAGTGGAACAATATTTTCCGTAACATCTCTCCACACGTTGTCACATCTTCCCTACCAGATTATTAAGTGCAGGGAAAGAATTCAGTCAATTTGACTTTTACTAATTGGTCTGAAAGTGTGTGTGTGTGTGTGTGGAAGAGGATCTGCCATGTCTTCGTTTTGTCAGCATGTCTCGCTGCAGATGTTGCACTGAAAATGAGAAGAGAGAGAGATCACTAGAGACGATATTTATAGAGGAGTCTGTGCGTCTACACACACACACACACACACACACACACAAACTCTGGGCAGTCACACCCTCCCGCAGACACCGGCCGTCACACAGATGTGGAGAGGGTAGGCGATAACTAGAGATGGTATTAATAGATCAGGAAGGCATGCGCACACACACACACACACACACACACACACACACACACACACACACACACACACACACACACACACACACACACACATATACACACACACACCAGTGCGGCGAGGGGCTGCGGTATAGCTCCAAGAATAGGCTCAGTGCTGCGCGAGCTCGCTGGTGGGAAGAGGGAGAAATGGAAAGAGATGAATACAGATTAGTAGGGATAGAAGCGAGGTGGAGGATTTTAAACTGTAGAGCAGGAAAGACAGACGATGGAGAGGAAAAAAGAGGAAGGAGTGCAAAGACGCAGCACCTAGTGACGCATCATCAGCTATCAATCCTTCACTCAACATGCCATTCACATAAACTCCCTGTCTAAACCCCCTCTCCTCTGTTTCTCCTTCATTGCTCTCAATCTTCCAGCCTTCTTTCTGTTTTCCCTCCCTCGAAATTTTCCTCGCCGTTTGTCAGTGATCACCCTCTCTCTCTCTCCCATCTCCCGCTCTTTGCTTCTGCAAACACAGTGATGCAGCCCTCGCTGGCGAATGTGTAAGAGAGAGAGAGAGAGAGAGAGAGAGGGGAGGTGAGCAACGATGGCTGATGAGCCTTTATCTTGTTTGAGTGGTTATTTGATTATCCCCGAGTAGAGAAGGTGGGCGAGGAAGGGAGGTGGAGAGAGAAGGAAAGGTGCAAGATGAGAGCAGATGCGACAGAAAAGGAGACAGTAAAGGGAAATAAGGTGTGGCAGGCAGGCTGTCTGTGTGAGCAGGAAGGTCTTTAAATTCCAATATTGATATTTTTGTGTTGCTTTAGAAGGTGAACCAAACTGATGGCAGATATTGAGTTTGTGACATTATTGAGTCTTTTGCTGCAACTAAGGATTTTTTTTTTCCATTATTAACTAATTATCAATTAATCAATTACTAATTTGGTCTGTAGAATTTTAGAAAATAGTGAAAAATGCATACCAGAACTCTCCTGCCGCTCAAGTTGACATTTTCAAATTGTGTGTTCAAAACCCAAATGTATTCAGTTTGCTATCATAAATAGGTGATTTCCATCCTGGAGGTCAGGACCCCCCCGCTAGTGTGTCACAGGATAAATCAGAGGGGTCGTGAGATGATTAATGGGGTAGGAAAGAACAAAAAACACAAACAAAAATTATTTTTTTCTTATCCCTAGTCGCATAAAGTTGTGTTCCTATTGCCCAATATCACAAATTATTTGCTTTTTTTGTGAAATATAGGACAGTTTAAACTCTTCAGGTCTTAACTTAAATTAATAATTGAATATCAAAATTGTTGCAGAGCAAATTTCTCAGTCGACTAATTGTTTTAGCTCTAATTGACTTAATGTATTGGTTCGATGGCCACCCTAATGTGTAGTTCACACTACATGACTTTTGCCCTGATTTTCCCTAGCAGTTTTTTAGAGCTTCCCGACAAAAGCCCCAGATCAGCGGCAAATCCGCGTTGGCTCGGCACTCGCACATCGGTGCTCGAGCGCTACGTGTGAACTGTTGAAAGACGTGAGCCGAGAGGCTCGTCGGTGCATCGCAGACACATTCCAGATATCTAAATATCTGGATCTGTTGATTGTTGGTTGAGGGGAAACCTGGAGGAGTGGTCGCCTGTAACAATAGGAACTTTACTGTATGTGTTGCATTTGCAACACGGACCAAAGCTGTTGTTACACCTAGGATGTTTGCATGAATAGACATAACACATAACTGATCTGCATAGGGGAAATAGTAAAAACGTGTGGAAAAAATATATATTTTTTATTATTATGTGAACATGTGTGCCAATGACAACATCAACAAGCACCGTGTAACTTCTTGCGTGTGTTTTCATGACAGAATGTAGTTTGAAGACCTCATCTTGGATTCCCCCTGGTGAAAGATCTTGTAGTGTGTGACCCCCCCGTCTCCAGTCAGTCATGTAGTGTGAAAACCACAACGACCAAAGACGATTAAAGACTCCCAATTACTAGACAGAAAGTTGTGTAGTGTGAACAGTAAAGCGATCTGACGACTTTGAAAGTAGATTGAACTCTGCTTTGGAATGTGTATTTACCGCATACACTTTATATTAAATGACCGCTATTCGAGTGTATCATCATATCAACCACACTGCACTGCAGTTACTGTAAATGATGACAAGAGGAAGAAATCCACTGAGCGTCGATGCACTGATCTTAATACTGCTGTTGCAGTTCTCTTTATAATGTTACAGTCTGTTATTGACCTTAAGTGGTATTGTTGTTCTCCATCAAGTATTCTGCTGAGGCTTGTCTTTTATGGGCCATGTCATTACAGGGACAGTCCCAGCATGTTGAAGTTCTTGGTTTAATCCCTGTACACTGTTTTGCAGCACTTCTGTCATGATCTATTATTCAATGTTCCTTTTTTAACATTGTTTTTCATCTTAAAAATTCTGAAACAAACTTACTCCCTCTGAAGATGAGACTGCCAACCCAATGCCACATCAATGTATAGGCTTTGTTTCTATGTTTAGTTTGCAGAACTCTCCTCTTCTGTGTGTCAGATCACTTGAATATATTTGAACACTTTATTTCAAGTAGGAACACTCAATTTTCTGTCTCATTTGGATCCTCATTGTATTCTTCAATGTGCATATAATATAAACGTACCATTTAACACATTCCTTTGAAAATGCACAGTGCACATTGATAGCCCGGGGAGTTGAATGCCATTTACAAAAATGCGACCGGCAGCCGCTCACGGTGACTGATTGAATTAGAGCCGGCTGGAGTTGCTTTTTATGCCATTAAGGTGTGAATGCAATGAGCTCAGCGGATCATTTCAAAATGGTTTTAATTGTGGTGCATTCATGTAAAAACTGCCAAAAATAGCAACAGGTGAGACCACCAGTTTCCTCCTTAACAACCTCCAACATAGACGACATGCACAGCAGAAACAAGCTGCCAGTCGTTGTAGGAGGAACCAACTATTACATTGAGTCTCTGCTGTGGAGAGTCCTGCTGGATACAGGGGTGAGTACAACTCAGATACTCCTCCATTCATCCTCTCATGCCTCTCTGACACTGTTTATCTCATTTAATGTATTCATCTCTTATTTCTCTTCACCCACTTTTTTATACGTAAAAACGAGGACCACATTAAACCACAGTGTATGCTACCTTACTAGCGATATTGTAATAAAAAAAAATGTGACTTTGGTTTAATTTCTCAGTTGCCAAGACTTTTAAAGGCTGTGTCTTCATGCTGCTCTTCTGTAGCACGCTATTTCTGACTCAATTCACTGCTCTCTAACAGGACATATTAATATCTTAAGGATGTGAAAGTACGAGTTTAAGAGGAGCATTTGAAGGCCAACGCTAAATGAAAATGTGTCTCGCTGCAGCAGGAGAACGAGGAGCCAGGGGACGCAGGAGATGGGGCTCCAGACAGGAAGCTGGAGCTGGAGAAACTGGGAGGAGCTGAGCTACATAAACGACTGGCGGAGGTGGACCCAAAAATGGCGGCGATGTTGCACCCTAACGACAAACGCAAGATAGCCAGGTGATGCAGCTGGTAATGTCTGCAAAAACTAACTCATTCACTAAAACAGCACACCTTTGGAGAATATGGTGTTTAGTGTTTTTGTGTTATATGAGTGGCTCACAATATTGTTGAGTTTTCCCATGTTTTGTGTGCGAGATCCTGAAGGACTCTCGCTCTGTCTCAGGCTGACAGTCACAATATACGGCCTCCACCCAGTCCACACTGACAGGACGAGTGTCTGTTTACACACACACACACACACACACACACACACACACAGACACACACACACAGACACACAAGGCTTGATGAGTCGCAGTAAGCGCACTCTGGTCTTTTGTGCGAGCAGGTTAGGTTACCCTGTTCTTCTGGATGACAGGAGATGACAAGAATAATCTTTTCTTCATAACCTCAGAGGGCAGTGAGGCACGGCTAAAGGGTCTTGTCTGGATTTGAATCTCAGCGTTTTTAAAAGTTAGTTTAGCACCGGCTGAATGTTGACTGTGTGCCGGTGAGAAAAAGAGTGATTTGTTTTGTATCTTGTGTCATCATGATTAATATTATCTGTTGTTTTATCTCTTTTTCTTACTCCTGTCTTGTCTTTTTGAATTTATTGTTGCTGGTGTGTTAATCATTTAAACTGAAACTACACTCTAAATTTGCGCCTCAGAAGGGAGGTTGGGGATTTTCATTTACACTGGATTTCATGGATGAGTGGATGTTTAACTCATCTAATCTCAGTGTATCCACTGAGGCTTGACATACAGGGACCGGGATGTAAACTCATATTATAGTGGAGATCTTGGAGAACATCAAACAAAAATAAGAAAACTGTTGGTTAGGTTGTGTCTACACAGTGAAAAAAAAGTTGTTTTATTTAACCACAACAACTCTGGTTGTATGTTTGTTATCTACAGGAGTCTTCAAATCCACGAGGAGACCGGCGTCTCCCATAGCCGCTGGCTGGAAGAGCAAAGAGGACAGGAGGGAGGCGATGGGCTGGGGGGGCCGCTGAGATACCCAGACCCCTGCATCCTCTGGCTGCACGCTGACATGGACGGTGAGGAGGGAGGAGTGTATGGATTTCCATTTTTTACTGTTATTGCTATTTATTAAAACAACAAAAATGACAATGTTGCTATGGGAGCTTCAGCGCAGAATGAAATATCGTTTTTTTACGTGCGACTGTCTTATTTTGCTGGTGTTATATTCGTCCTTCTCTGTTCCCCTCCAGCTCTAGACAAGCGGTTGGATGCTCGCGTAGATGAGATGTTGTCTGCTGGACTCATAGAGGAGCTCAGAGACTTCCATGTTCGCTACAATCAGCAGAAAGTCCAGAATGACAGGTCAGCTGCAAAACAATGTCCACGCTCCTGAACGAACACAGTCAACCCGATCCTGAATTGAAATCATCTTTTAGTGCCGTCAAATGTTGTCACTGTTTCAGATTCTGTCTGGATAGTGGTTAAAAACATCGGGATTTTAGGAGCTTGTTTGCCAGTTATTGTGATTGGAGGAATCGTGTCAAAATAAGTGTCACATGATGCAGGGATTACACATATTTGCTGAAGATCTTTTGTAAAAAAGAATATTGTATAAATTGAATGAATGCATGAAAAACGTTTCAAAAAAAGATCAAAATCAATGCAGCAGAATCAGATCTATTATGTTTTTATTCCATGCATTCTTCTTCCTTGTCAAAACCTGGCGCCTACATTACCCACAATGCAACGCGACCACCGACAGTTTGGTCAAAGATGGTTGTGTCTAGAAGGTAACCCACAAATTGCAGAAAACCTTTATTTAACGTTTTTATAAATGAAATGCAACATAAAAACTATTCAGCATTCTACATGTAAATTATATAATTGTTTGAACTGCTGAATCCTTTTTTTTCATAAAATAATGTTTTTACCCCTTAACCCCTGGTATACTGTATGTCGTATATAGCGAGACTCACTGCCCAACAACCTATCCTAACATTAACTATTAAAGGTCAATGAAAAAGGTCATTTTGCGAGAGTTTCGCAAATTGTGGGTTACCCGCTAGACACGACTGTCAAAGATTCAGGTGATTGTTTTCATTTTCAGACTTGGTAGTCTTCAGCCCCAGCCGACACTGCAGTTTATCAGACTTTGTGCAGCTCCCTCTGGAGACAGAAAACTTACACATACGTACCCCCAAAAACCTGCAAACAGACGTTGATGTGTAAAATCAGCGCAGTTCCCCTTTAACACCCCCACAATGTTGCGTTATCCTCCCTTTAAAAAGCCAAAGACATTCTGGTTACACATGGCTTGTGTTACTTGCAAGTCTTTAAAAATATCTTTTAGCTTTTTTTTAATTGCAGAAACAACCAAAATCCACCCTAAAAGATACAGAGTGGGATTTTGTTATGTGGGCCAAAATCGTGCGTCATACTTGGGCTTTGGCCCTGTCGTCATCGCTATTAGGAGGATTGTCAGTGTCTGTGCAACAAGTTCAAGATCACATTCTCATCTTCCTATCTAAATGAATGATCTAAACATCCAGTCTGGATCCAGACTTAACTCCTCTCTTTCATGTAACCAGGGCAGTAGGAGTGAAGTGAACTCGGTCAAGCAGCTATCCAGTTATTTATTTCTCCTTCCCAGTCTGACAGGTCACTCTGTTCTCTGCGCTGTTGTTTCCCAAAGGCCTGCAGACCAATTTAGATACAGCCCACACTGTTGCGAGTTTTTAGCTCGGATGGGACTGATATTTCTTCAGGATGTCCAGTGATTATTAATAATTGCGGAGATAAGCCCCCTTCATAGGACATTAGCGCTAACAGGGGAGTCTGGTGCTTATTATTACCTCAGCGCCTCACACTGAATGGACATCCTGGTGGAACAAATGACTTATGTTGTCTGTTAAAGATGCTATTTGAAGATAATGGTAATATGATTAAGATTGATATTTTGCCTTTCGCACAAGCTGTCCCTGACATTTCCTTAACAGCAACCTCATGACCGGTAGCACACTGGAGCTACGTCACTCTTTCAGTGGTATGGACTGCACTGTTTCCTGCCCTGGTTACCAAAAAATCGAGCATTTACTTGGTAATAATTACAACTAAAGGACAAAACTTAGAGTAAAACCAGCCCTATTTGAAAAAGACTTTTCTTATATGTTCTGATCTGCTTCGCTGACGGCTGAAACAGATCCAGTGTGTGAACGCTGCTGTGGGTCTCTGTTGGCAGCAGATATTGATATTGTATGTGTGTGATAGGGTGTGGCTGCGGGGAGTTGATGCACTGGTGGAACGGTGCCCAGGAAGCTGCCAATTCCCTTCTTCCGTCCCTCCTTTCTTTCATCACCCCATCCTACCTCATGCACCAGCAGCCTCCTCCTCCTCCTCCTCGCTCTCTTCATCCTCTCTCTCCCTCCATCTCTGCCACTATTGCCCTCTCAGCAATCTGATCACCCAAGCACTTTACTCCCTCCCTCCCTCCCTCCCTCCCCCCTCCTCTGTCTGTCTGTCTTTCTCTCCTTCACCCTCATGTCTCCATCCCCGGCTGGCTGCTGTGTCCAGACATCAAGGTCAAATCTCTCCCTCCCTTCCTCTGTCTTTCTTTTTCCTCCCTCCATTGACTCTAAATTTCCTGTGCTCTGTTGCTATTCTCAAATTTCTGTCTCTGCCCGTCTAGCCAGATTTATTTTTGTTATTTCCTCCTCTTGTTTCTGTTACAAGTGTAAGTTACGGACCAAAAATAGGGATTATTTTTATTATAATGTTTGCTCCACACTTGGTGTTAAGAAGGAAATGAAAGCGCTCTACATATGAGACAGAATTGACAGCAAGAACGGTGAATTATAGGTAAAAACTCACAACAAACGATTAGATAAAAGCAAGTAAATCAAAGTCAGTTCAAAGTAACCTTGAATATTATTAGAAGAATACAATTCACATGCAAAACATCCTGCCCATGACACAATTAGAAATCACTAACAACATCAGGCCTGTGGGAACATTACAGAAAGTGCTCTGAAATTGCAGTTTAATTGTACTTTTAGTATTTATTAGGAATGTAAACAGGGATATGAACCGATAATGGGCTCTAAATATATACAGAAGAACACTTAGCTCAACTATTTCATGAGACAGGTGCGTAGGGACGAGTAGATAAAAAGCTGCAAACATACTCCTGCACACTTTTTAACTTGCAATAATACATTTATTTGCGACGTTTCAGTGCTCGACCTCCGTCAGGCAAATGATTAGTGACGATGAGAAGCCATCCTCAATAGGGAGTGGCTGTAAAGTCTGAAACCAATCACATTCCGCACGTACGACAGGCAGGCATAAATACCAAACATCAATTAACTATATAACGGCCTCTAATACCATACACGGAGCTATAAAAGTAAAAAAAAAATCTGTAAAGTAACAGTCAGAAATGTACCCTAAAATCCTTACATGGGCCTATTACCTTCAAATGAATGCTTAAACACCCAAAGGATAAACTGCATTTTCAGAAAGATACATTTTTAGGTCTAAGTCTGGCACTGAAACGTCATAAATAAATGTATTATTGCAAGTTAGACAGTATGCAGGAGTCTGTTTGCAACTTTTATATCTACTCTGAACATACAGTATACAAACACTGATTTGTGAGCTCCATCCAAAAGTCAATTTAGAAATCATAGGGGAAAAAAAAGATCAGATTCAGACTTTTTTTCTTCCGTATTTAAGTAATCCAGTAATTGTTGTCTTTTCAGTGTAGTAGTATATTGTATAATCGTACTTAACGATTAAGTAGTAACTAATCGATTAATCAACTAATCGTTGCAGCTCTACTCCAGACCAACTTTTCATTCATCTGGGCCTCCTCTCATTATGAACACAACCTCAAGTCTCTACAGAAAGTGTTCCATTAAAAAGGTGCAGACTTGATCTTTCATCCGTCAGGTCAACTGTTAAGATCAAATTTTTGTCTTTTTCTTTCAGCAGTAGAAAGAAAAATGCCACCACAGCCGACCCCTACTGTTTTTGTAATCACTTTAAATTCAGAAAAGGTTCAAGTCATTGAACGTAACACGCACACCAATTGTGGAGCTATTACTAAAAATCTGGAAAGGTACAGCTTGGGCCAGAACAGGCAGCAATGCTCAAATTGGGGTGATATGGTCTGATATTAAAGGAAATATTCTGTCTTTACCGTCTTGACGAGGTAACCAGTGGGCTTCTGCCCCAACCTGACGTCACTCCGGTCGGGCTACTGAGTCCCGGCACCCTAGGGTCTCCCTGCCACTTTTTTTAATGCCACTCTGTCAGTTTGTCCCCCGGAGGGCCTCACATCTGCTCAGACTGATATTCTTTGTTCGGGGAGGGAAAGCAGAGATAGAGGAGGAAGAGAAGGTGAAATGAGTCACCACCGGGTGTCTAGAAATGTCAAATTAGAGACAGAAACTTTTTTTTATTGATGGATAAAGTTTTGTTTTCTCCTCTCCTCTCCTCTCCTCTCCTCTCCTCTCCTCTCCTCTCCTTTCCTCTCCTCTGCAGTCAGAACTATCAACATGGGATTTTCCAGTCGATCGGTTTCAAGGAGTTTCACGACTACCTGACCGCTCCCGAAAGCAGCACCCAGCAGGAGAAAGACACACTACGAGACAAAGGTCAGAGAGATACTTGATCAAAGTCATACCCGAGATGGGTTCAGATTGGTGGACTGGTTGACTGATCAACCAGAAGATTTTTTTCTCCTGTGTCCTCTTCATCAATAACAGCCTCCTTTTAACTCTTTCTAGGTATAGAAGCTTTGAAGATTGCTACGAGGCGCTACGCACGCAAACAGAATAAATGGGTCCGTAACCGCTTCCTTAAACGTGAGTACTCGGCTCATGTGGTATGAGTTTGTGTGTGTGTGTGTGTGTGTGTGTTTGTCCTCCACAGTCCAGTTCCTTAGCAATCAGCACTCTCTTTAACAAGCTGGGATTCATGCACTCCATTAGAGGCACAATAAGCCTCTCAGACACCGTGTTGTGTTACAGGTGTAGTGTATTCGTGTGTCTGTGTGCACAGCAGGATTGAGGCGATGTCACTTTCAAAACAATCATTACAAGTGATTTTTTTTGGGTGGGGGGTATTTTGCCAACAAGTGCGAACATCAGTTTTGTCGGCAATATTAAAAGTTTATTTTAAGATACTCATCACATCTTTTTTGGTAAAGCTTTTTTATTTATTACTTTTACTTGAAAATGCATTTTTCTTCTTCCTGACTTTCCTAAGGATTCATTTTGTACGAAACATTTACGGCCTCTTTAATTTTTTCTTATCGTTAAATGAAGGGTTCAACAGTGAATATGCTTTTTCTCTTTCTTGCTGAGAGTTAGATGCGAAGATTGATACCACTCTCATGTCTGTATGCTAATTAGGAAGCTACAGTCGGGAACTTATAATAATATAAATACTGGAAACAGGGCGAAACAGCTAGCCTGGCTCTCCAACGGTAACAAAATCTGCCTCATCTTGTCTGTTAAATCCGTACAATAACATAAAGGAACAGTGTGTAACATTTTGGAGGATCTATTAGCAGGAATAGAATATAATATTCATAACTATGTTTTCTTTAGTGTATAATCACCTGAAACTAAGAATCGTTGTGTTTTCGTTAGCTTAGAATGAGCCCCTCATATCTACATAGGGAGTCCGCCATGTTGCTAAGCCATGTTTCTACAGTAGCCCAGAATGGAAAAACTAAACTAGAGACAAACTACAGAGAGCCTTTTGCGGTTTTACGTTACCTGAAGACCACAGTAGATTCTCTGACACACTTGTGAAACTGCGGTAACGTGAGCCGCAGAGTGCAAAACCGTGGTACCGCCAGCCGCCGTCTGACTTCCGTTGCACCTAAAGTAGTGTTAATATGGTGAGGATGGCCTCTGAGCGAGGAGAACGACCACGGTTTTGCACTCGGTGGCTCACGTTACTGAGTCTTTGAAAGGGAGGAGTGAGCGGAGGGGGACCCTGCAATCTGCATCCACACCACTAGATGCCGCCAAATCCTACACACTGTACCTTAAAATGTAAAAATGACAAATTGTCATTGCTGTCTTTTACAGGGGTTATGTGCCCACAGAGCCAGGCTAATTATTTCCTATCTGTAAGCTAAGCTAAGCTAACCATCTCCTGGCTGTACCTTTTAAAATGTAGCCTACATTTATGAGAAATAAGAACTATTCCTTTTGATAGGTTTGATTTTTTTGCAACAAGAACTTTCACACTCAAAATGGCATGTTGATTTGAAAACATGACCATGTTTCCTTAAAAATAAAGTAGCATTTGATAGCATTATATATTTCAATTGTGGAAATCACCAGATTAATTTATTCACTGGCGCAAAATTGGATTAAATTTTCTGCACCGTGTGTGTGTGAGCTGCTGTGACATTACAGAGGGGATACTGTTTCAAGATCCATCTCCAGTGTACACCTGCAGCTTAGACACTTTAATGCTTTTTTTCCCAGCACCAAGTCCCTTGTGGCACCAAATGTATAGAAATGAACTATAGTGGTTGGTTCTGGCACTGCAGAATGGATTAATGTATTCAACACAGCCAAGATCAACCAGTGTTTGGCAGGTGATGATTTCCCACCCTGGTCGCAACCCCTGGAAGTCAGACGTGTTTTAAAATGTATATAAAGGCTGAGTGTGTTTCTCCGTCCCGAAAAGGAAACCTGGCCTTAGTGTCCCACCAGCAGTATGCCCTGTAGTAACCCAGCCGCCTAATCCTGTTAGGCCCAAGTGGCTTAGGCCACGCCAGGCCCTAAACCTCAATACCCCTCTTTCTGACTGCCCGCTGCACGCACCATATGGTCTTCATCACATGTGTTCCTGCGCTTTTACATATGCAGTAATCTGTCTGAACTTGTCTTTGCTTCTGTGCATGTATTTCTGTCTGTGTGTGTTGTAACTGACCTTGAAGACCCTGCTTAGACGCAATTCAAAACAATCCGCAAGACGGTTCTCTGAAGCATCAGGCCTGACAGTGCAGGTGGCAGCAGATGAGATCAGCTCTCTTAAAAGTCTGAAACTCTCTCTATATCCTATGAATTCTCCCAGGAAAAACTTAGTGGCAAAGCACTGGTCACAGCTATTGGTTATGATGTGGTATGTGCTGGCACTCCTCAAAAAATCACACAAATTACTATGAAATTGTCCGTGTCAGTCTTGTTCTGTTTCTTAACGAGTCCATTTTTTAATGTCCTTTGTAACAATAATACATTTTATTTACCACCTCTGTTGTAGAGATTTGGAAATATGAGAACAAAGATCAATCGGGACAAGAAGAAAGAACCTCCTACAGCTCTCCAAACAGAAATACCTGTTGAAATTTCTGCTATACAGTTCACACAGCAGTAGCTGCAGGGATTTGCAGACGACTACTTTCTATGTTTACTCTAAATTTGTATAAAGTGTTTTTTTTGTTGAGGTTTGAAGATGATTGACAGTTAACTGCAAAATCAGGCCTGACAGTACAGCAGATGAGATCATCTCTCTAAATTGTTAAAAGTCTGAAACTCCTCGAAAACCACATAAAGTACCATGAAAGTGTCCATGTCAGTCTTTTCAGCTGTGTTTGCAGAATCTGCAAATGTCTCAAAGGAATAGTTCAGGTGTTTTGAAGTTCGGTTGTATGAGGTAATTATCCATAGTCAGTGTGTTACCTACAGTAGATGGCGGGAAGCTTGCCCCCAGTTTGGAGAAACAGACAGGAGTTACCGCACGGGAGCAAAGCAATGTACTGCTGTGAACGGGGCCGGCAGCAAAATGTAGTTTAGCTACCTGAAAGAAAGGCTCACCTGAAAAAAATCAATATTCGTTTAAGTGTACACTTTTTTAGAATATTTTCACCGTTTTATCTTGCCGTCAGACAGCCCTTTCCAACAGCGAACTGAACTGAAAGTGACACTTATCTATGCTCTCTTCAAAGCCACCAGGCTCCGTTGACAAAAACAGTATAAATAAGTTAGGTGGGCCTTTCTTTTACGTGGCAAAAATATTTTTTTCTGCCTTCCCCGTTCACAGCAGTACATTGCTTTGCTCCCGTGCTTGTACTCCTGTCTGTTTCTCCAAACTGTAATCTACTGTAAATCTACTGTAGGTAATACACTGACTATGGATAAGTACCTCATACCATCCCACTTCAAAACACCTGAACTATCCCTTTAAGGTGTTAAAGGGAAATTCTGATATTTGTCAACCTGGGTTTTAGTTGGCGTTCAGACAGAAATCAATAATTTAATAACAATAATTTAATCTTGTGTCTTTGATATGAGCATGAGCTCTTTACAGCATTCAAAAAAAGCTTCAAACTCTTTTCTTGAGTCCGACTGAAAGTGAACTTGCAAAGTAGTCCCCTGGAAGTCCATGTAGCTGCTGTAGTGAACTAAATAGCAAGCTTACATCTTTCTAGTATGATTTCTGTTAAATCTGTGTTTTTTGGAAAGTGGTAGGAAGCTTGCTCCTTAGTCCCAACAAACATTATTCTCGCTGGAGTCCATGTTTCCCAAATCTCTACATCTGAGTGGGTGAATAAAACGTAATGTTAAAGGTGCTCTATACGATATCCAGAGCATTAATATAGCATCAAGCAACTATTTGTTATGTAGAGATTTAGAGGAGTAATGTCTACCTGAGCAGAGAATGAAGTCTCTCTCCGTCTGTGTGTGTCTATGTGCTTCTTCTTCTGTGCTTCATCGACATAGCCACGTCGGCCGCGTGTGTTTTTAGTACATGTTTGTGCATGTGAGCGTGCCCCACTGGCTGGCTCATGGCCGCTGCTCTGCACTGCGCTCATAAGGCGGTTACAGCTGATGACGCCATCCCGACCGCCGCCGTTGCAGAAGGGTAGCGCCCACCATCCGGTTCCCCCTCAGGTTAACACTTTTAGCTCTGCCAGTACTGCTTTCACTTTTAGCACTGTTAGCACTGTCAGCACCGTTAGCTGCGAGCCGCCGGCTCAGCCGTCGCCATGTTGAAAGCCGTGCGGAGGCAATAGATATGCTCTCAATTTAGCACCTTTAAATGCTGTAATTTTCCTGTAAAAGATCTTGTTTCTGTTCACACATAAACCAAGCTCTCCAGGATCATAGCACCACATGTTAATATCTTATTTCAGATGTATTTTTCAGTGTCAGACATCCTCGTCCTTGTGCCCACCCCTGGCTTGGATCGTCCTGACCCAGGGTTTCGCTCTTTAACCCCGCTCATCCCACCTTTCTGTCTGCATCGTCTGTGTTCACCTCGCTCCCTCGCTGTGACTGCTGACCTCTTTTCTGTTTCGTCTGAGCCACACACACACACACACTCACACACACATGCCGGTAGGCCTCAGCTGAGCTGGCTAATCTCTTGAAGCATTACAGAGCTGCCGGGAATTTGCCCCGACCACACAAACTCGGGCAATGGGGTCACCGGGGGCTACGCAGACCAACCCAAGCACACAGAGACTAGTGGGTCAAAGGGAAAGACGAATTGGAGATGACAGAGGGCCTCAGTCAGGCAAACAAGTCGGTTAGAAAAGCTGGAAAATTACCTGAATGATGTAAATATACAGAACGCAGAATCGTATACCTCGAAGGTACAAGTTTAACCCGGTTTTACAGTGCACAGATTTCGGCAGCGATTGTCAGTGAGGGAGCAGGTGGGCGTTCAGTATCTTAAATACATTTCAACTGGATACGTGGTTCTTGATGGACTCAACTGTGGTTGCTGTGGGGATTTAAGCGCCAGGTCAGCCAGCTCAAATTAAATCAAGCTTAATTTGTCTTGCCTTTAAGTGCGTCTGTATGTGGGTGTACGCTTATGGTCTGTGTGGATATAGGGGAATGGTTAATTAGTAGATTTAATTACCCATAAAGAAAATGGTAATTTGAGGTTATATTAATGTTAAAAAGTGCCGCAAGTTTTTTTTTGTTTTTTAATTCCCCCAAAGACATGCACACACACACTCTGCCTGTAACCAGGATATGCAGGTGTAGTTTGGCTGAGGCCCCGTGAGTGTTAAGTAACAGGTGTGTAGGTATCTTTTAGTCCCAAGAGAGAGAGTGAAGGATGGAGGGAGACGGAGAGAGACAGAGAGGGACAGGAGCGACACATGGGTAGCTGGGCGGATGGAGAGTGAAGGTAATCTGATCTAGCTGGGGCAACAGGTGTGGGGCGAGTTTACACACCCTTGTCTTCTAGCAAGTGCGAAGCTTTCATGTACGCATACACACAAATGCAACCTCCTCCCGTGGGGTTAAAGTCAAGCCAGGGTTGCGGTCGCCTCAAAGACCTCTCTGTCACCTCCACTACAGTAGGTGGAGAGAGACAAGAGAGGGCTGGAGGAGATGACAGAGGGTTAAAAGGAGATATAGTATTAGGTACTTTTCCATCCTTTGCAATGAGTGGAAATGCCAGAAATTGAAAATCAAGAAAGATAAGAAAAGGTGGCCACTCCTAGAGAATCCCCCATGAATAAAGAATAAAAATAGCAACAGTGTCGTAGGGGTATGCAACTGCAACGTCCTTGGTTCGAGTCAGAATTTGTCAGACGTTTGCTCAAAACTTGCACAGAATTTTAATGGAAACTTACACCTGCAATAACAATTTTTTTTGGGGGGGTAGCAGAAAGAAGCTGTGAACACAACATTGACATATCATCCCCTTTTAGATTAATATGGCGAACTCACTACACATCCAGCCATTACGGAGCAACATTAGCATTAATTTGGAGTCATATCTTCCTTTACACCTGGCATTAAAATGCATCTCGTATCCAGATTGTATATAGATATGATTTAACTTGATTACCATTTACACCACTGCCGGAGAGACGGTGCGTAATGTGCAGACACACCAGCCGTCAAAACGCCGCCGTTTCAAACGTGACTTTGAGGTACGTCTAAACTCGCACGGACAGAGTGGCAGTGATCTCTCTGCTCATGGCAGTCCAGTGACCGGAGGAGCGCTGGGAGTGCGCTGCAGATTGAGCCAGATTAAGCTTCGAATTTTCGCTGTTGATTAGGCCTACTACCGAAGCTCTGGAGCCCAGAAAATGGTACTCCATACAGCCCTAGCATTACGTATTTCCGCCCATGTAGTTGTTGTATGTGGATTGAAAATGCAATTGCATTTGTGTTCAATGTGGTCACAGTGCGTCCCTGATCACCTCCTGAGGTGGTTTGGATCAGATCAAAATCAGTTCTCAATGCGTTTTGGGTGCATTTACACCGGTACTTTCATGTGGTCAAGCGTTATCCGATTGCAATCCGATCACCCAAAACACATTTTAATGTCAGGTGTAAAGGAGTCTTTGTGTCCACTTGATGAATAAACGTCCAGTATTCACTCTTCTTTTAGCTCTGTTTTTTTGTGTCTACCAACCCCCTGTGGAAAAATTCTCTCTTTAGCAGCTAAATGCTCCACTTTGTTAGCTGGTCGCTAACTTTGTCTACCTTTTTGGTGCTGGGTATGTAGTGTATCTAGTTTTCAGAGCTTTTTGTCTAAAAGTAGCTGCCTGCTGGATCCAAATGAAACCGCGGAGTGCGAGAATGATCACGACAAGCGACTTTTTCACATCCAAGCACTCATGCGATCCATTGTTGAGCTAGAAATATTGATTATAGCAGCTTTAATAGATGGAAGAGTGAAGGAAAAGAAGCTCAATAATGGATGGAGCGACAGATAATATATTGGGGATTCCTTCAGTCGTAGCTCACCAATCAGCCAGTTAGAATGAATCCTCAATTTGGCCGAATCCACAGAAAGATCTTTGACCTCTACTTGACCTGCTGCAGAAACATAAACAACAGAGAACGAAGGAGGTAAGGGAGACAAAAAGTGGAAGAGGAACTATAGGAAAGAGGAAGGAGGCTGTTGAGTGAACGGAGGCAGCTGTCGTGTCCCAGTGTGGACGACAGCCAGAGAAGCACAGCTGGGCCGGAGGGGGAACGGGGGGGGGGGCGCTGGTAGTTGAGTTTTTATAGCAAAGCACACACTGGCGCACATCCTCACTTAGCAAACACAAGGATGACGCAGCAAATGACTCCTGGCCCGTTTGTTGCAACAGGTGGACTACTGTTTCAACACACACACACACACACACACACACACACACACAACACTGGCAAGCAGCTGCCCAGCGACAGGAGATGCTCTTTCTTGTTGGCAAAGCGATCTCCCTTGTGTGTTTGAAAGGCAACGTTCACTGTGTGTGTGTGTGTGTGTGTGTGTGTGTGTGTGTGTGTGTGGGTGTGTCGACC
>CAKAKR010064968.1:0-85014 GCA_916700685.1 Adelosebastes latens | reverse complement strand
TGTGTCGACCACCCTGCTCTTTGTCCCTTCAGCGTTTCTTATCAACCCTCATTCACCACAGAGTGGATTAGCAGAGTTCAATTTCACCAGATCCCAAACAAGAACGGTGGAGGCGGAGCGGGGGGTTCCATCCAGCATCTGGCAACCCACCATACACTCTCCCCCTTTTATTTACCACTCTGCCCAGTGGGAGGTTGGTGGTTGGAGGGCGGGTGGTGTTGATAAAAGAGATAAAAACAAGAGATAAAAGAACAAAGTAAAGAGGGAGAGATGGCGGGACAGGAGGGCGGCCGGCGAGGTGAAGTATTTATTAGAGCGCCTAAAGGAGAGAGCTCCAGCTCTGCGTCTGGTATAGGTATGCCAGGTGACGCTCGCCGCCACCACCTGCCTGCTGTTGTGCCATGACACACAAAAGACTTCCCCTCTGCCACACAGAGAAACACACACATTAACCACACCAGTGAAACCTGAGGCTTTGAATAACAGTCACTGCTGTTTTTTTGAAAAACACACACTAACAAATTGACTGTATAAACACACACTGGGAAGCAAAATGATGCAGGTGCAGGAGCGCTTAGACGTTGCCATGAAGGATCTTTGTGTTTATTTTGCTTTTGTCAGCAATTCAATTAAGCAGAGCCGGCCTCGACGGGACATTAATGAAATACATCACATGTTTTGGCTGACGGTGAATTAAACCAACGGTATGCAAATTTAGACCAGAGGGAGTTGGAAAAAATGAGGCCCGTGCCAAGAAGCAGGCCGGAATTTAAGTTCATAGCTGTCAGGCGTGGATGTGTGAAGACTCTCATTGTTCCCACACACACTCTCCTTCCTCTGACAGTCAGTGCAGTTAGTTACATTATACAGATGACCAAGTTATACAGTTGCCGCTCTGTATTCCTCTGGAATGATGGAGCCCCAGACAGTTCCCAGCAGAGTTAGTAACTCCAGTCTGTTGGGCGTCTGCTGCAGTCCAGTCTGTGTGTGGAAAGGATTAAGCCATAATTGAGTTGTGCCTTAAAGGTTAATGGGATTCATTTACATGAGTATGTGTTCTTAACACACTTATTTTGTATGAAAAACTGCTCCTGACTAGACAGCCCGTTCTCATTCCCAGGGCGTCAAATACCGAGGCTTTGTCATGGCCATCGGAGTTCAATACCGCCGCACAAGGCACCCCTAGGCGCCGGTAAGAGACGCACCGGGCTTTCCATTAACTATAATATAAACCCTTCTACAGCAACAGTAAACAGCTCCGAGAAAGTGCACCGGGAGTGTTGCGACGTAGTTTAAAAAGCTGTTTGTGTCCCGTGCGTCACGTTACAATCGGCTGTTCGTTCGTGGCCCGTGTTCACAACATTCAGTGTCATTTTCACTGGACAAACGTAGTAGTTTTAAGCCCAACCATGTAGTTCTTTCCTAAACCTAACTATAGTGATTTTGATGCCGAAAATAAAGTGACGTCAAGGGGCGGTATGTGAGGAGTTGGGAGGAGAACGTGCTTTGTGTCTTTTTCTTGAAGTGTTAGCAGCGGTGTTCTGCTGATGACAATGTTAATCGATCAGTGGTTTTGGTCCACAACTGTGGTCACGACTTAAATATTTCAACAACTATATGATGGATTGCCTAGATATATTTTGTACAGACATTCATGATCCCCAGAGAAGGAATCATCCTACTGACTTTAGTGATCCCCAAACTTTTCCTCTAGGGCATATAGCCGCCAGAGTTGCGGCGTACTATAACTCCTTAATGCAAAAGTATAACTCCAGCTTCCAGTAAGTCATAGTTTCTTGAAATGATTTATTTGCCCTTTATATTTCATTCTTCTTCATTTTTTTATTTTCTGCTCACATATTTTACAACTCTCTAAATGTATTATGCATGCATAAAAACAACACAGTTGCAGATGTTTGAAGAGACTTTCTCTACAAGTTACACACACACTCTTTTCCTGTGCATCTCTGTGTGTGTGTCTTCAATCAGTGCAGGGCAGTGACTCTTGATGCAGATGGGCAGACAGATACACAGACAGACAAGCAGGGCAGGACTGGTGCTGCTGTTTAGTGCTGAGGCCCGGCCTGGAGACTGCTGACTGATGCAAAATAGAAACACGGGGGTTGAACAGTTAGAGGGAGGGAGAGAGAGAGAGAGAGAGAGAGAGTGTGAGTGAGTGAAAGCCGAAGCCAGACTGATGGAGAGAGAGAGAGAGAAGGGTGGGAGGAAGGAGGGAGAGACATTATCGAGCCAGTGTGAGTCAGCAGGTTGACAGAGCTTCAGGGTGCGGCTCCAGCACATCACTGCTACTGTAAATTTCCCACTCTGTATTGGATTCATCCTGAAGTCCACCTCATCCTCTCCGATATAACATTGCTCACTTTTGGAGCACGTTTGTTTCTTATTAGATGTAAAATAATCAGCTACATAATTAGGAAGTCAATATACTGTATCTCACCACATTATGAATCAAACATGTAACCTCTTTGATATAAGGGATGATGCAGTTTTTTTGAGTGTTGAAATTGATCAACAAACTGGCTGTCTATGAGAAAACCTCAGCTCAAATACATTGTAAAGAAATTTTGTCACTAACGCAACTTAGCGGTAGTAGGTAACGGTCAAAAGGTAACCTTTCCATTAAAAATAAATAGTTGAAACACAATCAAAATGTTGGCGTTGAAAAAGAAAAAACTTAATTACATTAATTGGCAGCTTGTGATGGCCTTGTAAAATAAATAATGTATGCTAACTCTGTGTGTGTGTGTGTGTGTGTGTGTGTGTGTACTGTAGGACCAGGAGAGAACGTGCCGGTGGTGTATGGCCTGGATGTGACGGACGTGTCGAGGTGGGAGGAGACGGTGCTGAACCCTGCACTGCAGATACTGAACAGTCTCAGCAAGGTGGGGCCACAATAGTCTAAACTAGCTGCCTCCTGTCAGCAGCTTTCATCTGCCGTTGGGATAAAATCATACCTCTACTTCCTTCTTTACTGCCTTTTGTTCCTGTAACCTTCATCATTCTACCATTTTTTTTCTTTTTTATACTTTGTGTCCTTTCTCTTATTTAAACATCTCGACACAAGTTTTTATCATTTTTTATCCGTCACGAACAGATAACACATTGCATACATAAACAAACAGCAAAAAACAAAACAAAAACAAACCAGACAAGGGAAAAAAGGGAAAAAGGTTTAATTTCATATCTCAGTTGATGTTTCTACGGATGCCACGACTTTCTATTACAGTTTCATGTATATTGCCTCAAATATCTTCACAAAACATGATCCATTTAATATTTCATATAATGTGTTATTAGTCAGTTACCTTTATGTAGTTTAAATTCAATTTATTTTGAATTTTCCAACAACTTTTTCATTCTTATTGATTTTTTTAAATTAAATTTTCCACTTGTTTACCTTGGGAGGTTCCAATTTTTTCCAACTTCTTGTTATTTGTTTGAGTGCTGTAATTCTCAGGATCCAAAAAGATATAACTATCCTTTTTTCATTGATTACTTTATTGTTTTTTTTCCATTGCTTTTGTTTTCCTTCCTACTTTTCTTTTTTTCCCACCACTTTATTTGCCTCTTTTACCTCCATTTGTTCCCATCTTCCTACATCCATAGTTGTTCCCCTCCTTGTTTGCTTGATTACTTGGAAATTTTACGTCCTTCACTCCTTCCTTTTCCGCTTCCTTTGCTCTATTGTCACTTTTTCTTTTACCACTTTACCTCTATACGTTACATTACATCCTTCCTTTCATGTTCCTGTTTACCTCTTTTTTCTTCCTTTTCCATCTCAGCCTTACGCTACCTTATCCAACTCTTCCAACCTTTCCTTCCTGTTCCGTAGGTATCACTAAATAGATAAACCCATTATTTCATTAACACTCTATTAAAGGAACCCTGTGGAGTTTTATGGAGGCATTATGTTTTCGGGTTGTTCGTCCGTCCGTCCCATTCTCATGAACGTGATATCTCAGGAATGCATGAAGGGAATTTCTTGAGATTTGGCACAAATGTCCACTTGGACTCAAAGATGAACGGATTAGATTTTGGTGCTTAAGGTCAGGTCACTGTGACCTCACGTCCGTCCCATTCTCGTGAACGTGATATCTCAGGAATGCCTTCAGCAAATTTCTTCAAATATGGCACAAACGTCCACTTGGACTCGTGGAGAAACTGATTAGATTTTGGTGGTCAAATTTCAGGGTCACTGTGACCTCACAAAACACATTTTTGGCCACAACTCAAGAATTCATATGCTAAGTATGAAAATGTCTAATAAATATCCAACAGGATAAAATGATGAAGTGATGACATTTACAGACATGGATGTAAACTGCAACTTGACTGGTTGGCCGAGGCATGCAACCGCGAGACGGTAATTCTAGTTGACCTCTTGTAGGTGGAAGGTTTTTCAATTTCAAATTTCAATTGGGTTTTGGTTTTGTTTGTATCGTGCACATAAGGGTGCATGTGCATTACTCACATCCTGCTGCCTGTTTGACACTATTCTGATGATTGACAGTTTGTGGCCGTGACGTGCCAACAAACACAGCAAAACACCAACAAAGTCAGTGATGAAGAAGACTGCTAGCTAGCAAACATGGATGTAAACAAGACACAATACTCCAATCATTAGAATTACTCTAAAACATATAATAATCGAAATATAATTATATGATATTCATGCTTATTTTTTATGTTCCTCAAATTTTTTAACTTATGTTTCCTTGCTTTGGACAAACCGTTTGCGGACTGTGAAAATAATGTTTTTTCCAATCTTGAGAGTCGAGGTAAGAGAAGAGCAAAAATAAAAAAAATAAATGTGGTGAATCCCAGAAATCAATAGGTACTAACAAAATAATAGCAAATCGTGGATACCAACAAAAATAACAGGGAAATTTGTTCGTATATCGCCTCCTGTATGAGGTCCAATGTCTTTTGGTGAGTAATATTGAACGGAAAACAGTTTGTTTACAAGAAAACTCTACAGGGCACATCTAGCCCTAAAAAAACCTAAAACTAAAAATGTTTTTACAATCAATCAGAGTGAGGAGCCAGCTATTCAGCCAATCAGAGTTCAGGGGGCGGAGCAGAGGAACAAACGGAGCCGCCACACATGTGATCTGTGTGACAAAGTGATCATCGGTGACCTGGAGTGGACAGGTGAGGCTGTCGATTCGCATCATACAACATTTTTATCTCGCAAAATCACGTGCCGTTAATTAATGTTTGCGTTTAGTCATCAAAATGTAAACGCTGTAATCTCTTTCAGATTTCTGTGAATATTTATGCCATATATATATTTACTATATATAGTGACAGTACACACCTTATGTCAAGAAACCATTTCTACTTGTTATTATCTGAGTGGAGGCCATAAAAAACACTTCAGTTCACTTCAAGGGCTAAAAACAAGGTGCTTAAAAAGACCACAGTGTCATAAAGAGTGATGACAGACCTAATCGCCTCTGGGATTTTTTCTCGTGCATGACTCATTTTGGATCATGATTCACTGAGATGAAACAGTGTTATCTCGTGCCAAATATATCCAATATATCTCTGTTTATTTTTCTCTACCTGCAGCTCACCTGAAGTCCAAAAAGCATCACTATCATGTGAGGAAGAAGAGGAAGTCTGATCCAGCCTGTGACCAATCCCAGGTTTCCGCTGCAGCTCCCGTCTCTGCTGTGGAAAGCGTCTCAAAGGACTCTCGTGCTGCTGTCGCTTC
The DNA here is from genome assembly GCA_916700685.1 of Adelosebastes latens. NCBI lineage: Eukaryota > Metazoa > Chordata > Actinopteri > Perciformes > Sebastidae > Adelosebastes > Adelosebastes latens. The sequence goes on along the minus strand of CAKAKR010064968.1, from coordinate 79,277 downwards.
GGGCTGCACTGAAACCTCTCAGGAGTCTTCCCCAGACGCCAGGACAACACACAAGGAAGTACCTGTGACATTTTCAGAGTGACGCAGACTCTGGACTACGTACATCTTCATTCAGGTTTTCACCACTGTTCTGCAGCAACAGCTGTCTCCTTACAGTCCTCATAGGGCTACTTTCTTGCTTCCCATGGAGTCGAATCGAACAGTTTTTTCTCTTTAATCCTGCTGCTCAATCTTCTTATTCGTCAGGGTAAAAGAATGGAATCGCCGACCTTCTCAGCCCTGTAGATATGTAGGAATTAATAATACTGAATGTGGATAGCAAAGAACATATTTGAAATACCGCAAAATATTTTTTTACTTTCATTCATAGTTGCTCAGAGTATGGATCCTTGAAGCGATTCATTTTTGTTGTAGAGATGCTGAAGGTCGGGACAATTCAACAGTCTGGACTCAAAAGGATGAATTGGACTTTTGCCGCATGCAGCCAACGAACTATAATTTTTAATAATATAACATATATATTTTCCCCCACTGCCTATTATAAGAGAGAGAGTTATTTTTCTATTTTTAAATGAAACAATCTTTCATACCGTTTCATACCATCTTCCATTTTGAACGTGCTAACATTTCAGGATGTAAGTTTTTTCCTTGTTTTTATCTTAACCACCATGCACTTTTAACTTCATCCACTTGGTTTTAAACATGTTCAATAAACCAGAATCTTAAAAGTTCACTATTCAATATTCAGAGCATTAATATAACATCAAACTACTATTTGCTATGTAAAGATATAGATGAGTAATGTCTACCTGAGCAGAGAAGTCGCTCTCCCTTTTTGTGTGTTGTAATCTGAGCTTCTCTGTGCTTTGTTGACATAGCCCGGCCAGCTGTGCGTGTAGTGCATGTTCGTGCATGTGAGCATGTCCCACTGCTTTCATGCGGCAGTAACAGCGGATAACGCCGTCCCGACTGATGGCGTCTTTGTGGAAGTGTATCACCCACCCTCCGGTTCCCCCCCTAGGTAAACACTGTTAGCTCTGTCAGCACTGTTACTGTTGTTTGCACTGTTAGCGGCTCAGCTGTCGCCATGTTGAGAGCCGTGGAGGCAATAGATATGCTCTGAATTTTGTATTGAGCACCTTTAATGTTTCTTAACCAATGGAGGATTATGTGTTTTGTATCACAAGGTTTTCACATGACATCAGCAGTAGTTTTACCTTTAACTCACACATTGGCTTACTTACACAGCACAAACTGTTAACCCGCTGCCACCTTGTTTTACTCATTAAAGTCAAGATTATATGAAACATACCTTTTTAACCCTTTTAGATCACGTCCCCTGTTATTGTGCACCTATTTAACAATATATGCAAAAAAAACCCAAAAAATAAATTTCTTCATATTTTTATATCAAAATCCAATCATCTTTTCTTCATTTAAACAAAATGTGATGTGTGCTTACATAAGCTGGTACCAACCAGTGGGCAACCTCCGGGTCTGAAAAGTGAAGCCAATGCTAAAGTGCCTTAAACTTGCATTCTTTCTAATAGCCAGCAGGGGGCGACTCCTCTGGTTGCAAAAAGAAGTCTGATTGTATAGAAGTCTATGAGAAAATGACCCTCACTTCTCACTTGATTTATTACCTCAGTAAACATTGTAAACATGAGTTTATGGTCTCAACTGCTAGTTTCAAGTCTTCAATACAGCATGATGTTCATTTAGTAAATTATGGTCCCAGTTAGAGTCAAATAGACACTAAAGCAGGGTATGCTTTAGGGCGTGGCTACCTTGTGACTGACAGGTCGCTACCACCGTGTTGTCCGGTCTGGGAGTTGTCTGTGTTTTCGTCTTTAACACTTTCACAGTGTGTTTTCAGTTCATGAATGTTAATTATAACCTTTTTGGTCGCCTGAAAATATGTAATTCAGCGTTTGGTTGTACTTAGCTCCACCCTCTTGTGTCACTTCTGGTTGCAAATAACCAAGATGGCGACGGACAAAATGCGGAACTCTAGGCTTCAAAACGGCAGTCCACAAACCAATGGGTGACGTCACGATGACTACGTCCACTTCTTATATACAGTCTATGGTACCAACCAATTTCAACCAATAATATCAATCAATCTGCAACTTTCAGCGACATGGGAGGTGTGTATGATGCCACAGTCCTCTGTAGCTCCCAATCGCGCTACAAGCCAAACCACTTTTTAGCGATCCAATCAAATGTGAAGGATTTGATTTAAATCCCTCTTGTAACTGTATATTGCTCAAATATTCTGTTTCACTGGGGAATACTCATGGTGCAGAAGCTAAAGATGCTCTAACTTCCGTTTCAGGGGACTTAAAATCCGTTTTTCTAGCTCTTTGTGTGATAATAACTAGTCACCTGATTTGAGCTGTTGTCTGTCAGTGCAGCTTAGCTGAGCTCATTTCTGCTCTGACAGTGGTATAAACCGCCGGCTCAGGCTGTGAGGAGAGAGTGTGTTTTCACAGCAGTGTTTACAGGTCTTTGTTTATCCAGCAGCGTGTCGTACCCCTTTGAAACCAAGGTGTGCCTGCCTGCCTGCTGCAAAACCACTTACACAATACCTGGCATCGCTCCAGCGGCCTCTGTTGGCGCTCCCTTTCCCTCTCCTCACCTGCCACTTTTTCTTCTCACACTCCCCCCGCCTCCCTTCCTAAGTATCAGACAATTGTTCCACATTCCCGGCTAACACTCCATCATCTCTTTCTTTAAGTCTTCAGTCTTAGACGTATTCTTTCAGTACGTGTTTTGTTCACAGGCTCCCAGTGTTTGACCTCATCCACATGACTAAAAATATTTCCAGCCATATAATTGCTGGAAATGTGTGTGTGTGTGGGTGTGTGTGTGTGTCCCACATTCTCTCTTTCCAAACTGGGTCAGGCCTCAAGCTTACTGGGGGCTTACCATACAGTATGCAGTCACACTGATAGCAAAGGTCACTGTGCAACTGGTGTCTGTTTTTTATTACCCTCTCTGTGTTTGGATTCTGGTTTGTTTTTCTTTCCTTCTGTTGTACGTTTTACAACTGCTTTGTTTTCTTCTCCCCGTCGGGGATTTAATTTTTTTTTTAATCTATCATCTCTAGTAATTACAAAAACAGAAACGACGAGAGAGATCTTTGTATCAGAGAAATTGTTATCATGAGTCATCTGATACATGTTTAAAAAGCCTCACATTTTCTTAAGTAACTCGATGTGTGGTATGTTCTTATCTCGAGTGCCTCGGCAAGTCTGGCCTGGCACCTCCAGGCACTGCTGAATCACTCCGACGTTTTAAAAAAGAAAAGCTTGTGCAACTCAATGACATAAGGCCTCTTGAATCGCCTGTACTCGCAGAAGTGGAGAACTAGGGCAGCGTCCGCGGTCACAAGGCTAATTAGTGATTTACGCGATGCGGTGGATCATCTATGGACACACACAGACACACGTACTTGCACCGAACAAACTCATTAGCTGCAGACAGTGAGCACAAAGAATCAACACACCAGACCAGCTTTGAAATGGGAAACCTGCAACTATGACCTTCCTCCACACATCAAAAAAGTGCTCTTAAAGTGGAGTTTTTGGCTTTCTTGAGTGTTTGATTTGATGACTGCTGCGACTCGAGCACGCCTAGAGAGTGTGTGTGTGTGTGTATTTATATGTATAGCTGCATCAGTCAGCGAGCCGCACGATAATTCACCCAGCTCTAGCGCTCCATTTCTGTCTCTCCCTCTCTCCGTCCAGTCCTCCCTATAGCGGCTAGCTGTAACATGCTCACAGAGCACACACTGTCCTACACATGAGGCCCACCGTGGGGGAACTACAGGCTTACTTATGTAACATGCTGCAGCCTATAGATGCTTGTTGTCTGTGTCTGCTGGCCTGTTTGCCATGGGGTTTTGGCCTCTAGTACTGGCTTTACTGCATATACTGCATCCAGTGTGTGCTGTACATGAATACTTTTGACTAGACATCAGTTTTTCTGTGCATCACTTTGACATCGACTTGTGAGATATCACCTAGTTATCATGTATCTTGATGGATATATGACAGTGATGTTTGTGTGATTGCAACACATTCTCACTCCCAACTCGTCAAGTACACCTCCTTCGTCATTGGAGACCGACGCACGGGGTACCCCTCTTGCGTTACTTTTGGACAGACCAGGTACGGCGTGTCAATATATGCGCGTTACATGCATCGTGTCCTTTCAAAACAAACTTCAGTTTTCACAGCAAGTTAAGTTTAGGCAACGAAACCACTTAGGTAGGGTTAGGAAGCGGTCGTGGTTGACATTAACTTCACTGAAGTATGGCTCACGTGACTAACGGCTCATGTGACTATAGCGATCACGTGACTCGCGGGACTGTGACAAAATAAGTCACCGGTTACTTTTAGTTTCACACGGGCCACAAACAGCGGCCTCCTGGTTTAAAGTCTAGGGTTTGTTTGACCCATTCACTACCTATTCATCTCGCCCGCCCTGAACGGACTCACACGCTCTTAAGACCACGTCACATGCTCTGACCGTCGATTAACGCCGTGGGTGGGTTTAGATTGGTATTAGTTGAAAGCCACGTACTGTTGCTAAAGGGCGCCTCCATGCGTCGGTATCCGATGCCAAGGGGCACTTCTCAAAGTATTTTTTACGAGTTGGGAGTGAGACCGGGTTGGTGATTTAGTGCTCAAAAGATCAGTCGACAGGAAATTAGTCAATTTTGATAATTGATCAATTGTTTTTGTAATTATTCGAGAAAAATTGCCAAACATTAGCTGATTTGTGCTTTTCAAATTTGAAAGCTTTAGAGGTGCTGGTTGGAGGTTTACGTTACCTTTGGACAGAGCCAGGCTAGATGTTTCCCTCTATTTCCAGTCTTTATGCTAAGCTAAATAGCTTTACATTTAGATACAGATATGAGAGTGGTCTCAATTTTCTCATCTAACTCTTGGCAAGAAAGCAATTAAGTGTATTTCCTAAATATCAAATTATTCTCTTAAGGAATCCATCAATAATACACTGGTTATCTATGAGTGAAACTTCTTTTTTTGTTGTTTGTATGCTACTGATGCTGATCAGAGTCTGTGTTGTTGAATTTGCCGGGCCTCTCCGCCTCAGAGCTGTAGTAGTGTGTCATCCAGTGACTGTGCGTCTAGGTAATTTGAAGTCCACTTAATCCTAATCTCTAATCCCATTTGACTAAACATTCTCTGCCATCTGGCCCTGGCGAGACAAAAAAAAAGACACACCCACACGCACCTACAGTACACACTCACACACACACACACACACATGCAGACAGACATGCAAGCAGCTAATCAGATAGAGCAGCAGCTGTGGTCCAAGACGCTGTTGACATGACGACCACGAAGAACATTTTATTTATGAGAAATATCAGCACCGCTAATGTGAAGCGTGAACATGTTTACAGATAATACAGAAGGACAAATATTTGGCAGAGACACCACACAGTCTTATAATCTCAGAGTAGAAGTATGTGGAACGTGAAGGTCTTAGTTAAGAATGTGTAACTTCTGTAAGCAAGACTGGAAAAAAGGTCAATTATCAGGCTGCCAGCTGTTGTGGGCATGAGTTTATTTGAGCTTTATCTCGAGTACAGAATATACCGAGTGCTCTTATTTGTGCACTCTAACATTATTTCCTCATTTACCGTCTTTTAAAGATTGGTGTATGCGAGCTTCCTCTGTTCAGGACCATGTTTTGCTGTCTATCAGGAAGAGGACAAAGACAATTCAAAATTTGGGTGTTGCGTAACCAAGTGAGAAACTCAACACTGTCAGGTGTGACTCAATCAGATAAAAGACCATTGTGTTGTTCTCTGTGTGTGTGCGCATGAAAGGGCCTGCTTTTCTTTCTTTTTTTGCACGTTTTATATTAGCAATATAATAAGAAACACACACACACACACACGCACACACCACAACCCATGTAGCCACTCTAGTGGTTGTGTGTGTTTGTGGTTTTCTCTGCAGTAGGGATGTCACGGTGAGGAAATGTTACCACCGGTTAATAAACTTGTGATACTGATTACACATTCTTGACATTTTGCAAGAAAAGATGACGCTCAATACCTTCAGAGCGTTGGATGACTGTATGTCTGGCTTCTCCGGTCGAGCTTTCGCTGCAGCAGGTGGAAACCTGACGCCGCTGCTGTGAGCGCTCCGTCTTCCTCACAGCGATTACTTCATTAACGTTATAGTTCCCTTATAGCATTGGGTTTAAATCCGAAATATTGCCAAATAGGCAGTTTTGCTTTTCACTTTGACTCCAAATCCTCCGCCATCGCAACTCAGTCTCACGGCAGTTCGTGAAATGGTCACGAAATTTAATCTATTTGATTTGTGTACATAGACATGGAGTTTTCCTACAAATCTCCAGCAATACGTGACGCATGTGTCAATTTGCTTTCCGCATGAGTCTTTTCAAAATAAAACTGCTTAGTTAGGTTTAGGAAAAGATCGTGATTTGGATTGAAATAACTCCGGAAGGGCTGTAACTTAAGTACGGAAGTTACGTGATAAATAAATCAACTTTGACTTGTGGTTTCACACAGGACATGAGCAGCGGGTTCCTTGGCGAAAGTCCGGTGTTGTTTGACCCACCCATCCACCCCGACCTCCTCCGTACGCAGCATTCGCCGCTCTTTATACTTCCCAGTTCACAATTACGTAGATAACATACGAATAGATTTCACGCTGACCATCACAAAAGAAATGTGAAATTCGTATCTATGTACACGAATCAATACATTCAATTTCGTGACTATTTCACAAACTGCTGTGCGACTGGGCTCGCCAGCGTCTTGTCTGTCAACTCTCTCTCGTCCCGCAATGAGTGTGTGAAATCGGACTCCTGCTACTCTGAGCTGAGACTCCGTACGGAGCAGACACTTTCAGTTTTGTAGCGTCCGTTGTCCGACTCTGTATTGATAACACGGCACTGATACGGGGAAAAATGAACTAAATGGGTTTTATTTCTATTAAAACGGAGGTCGGGTGGTCGGTGGGAAAGTAATGTAATCGGTGTGTGCTCGAACACCGTCTAACACCGCTAACACCAGCTACCGAGGCAAGCCTATACTCTGCATACGTGTAATAGCTGTGTGTTTGTACCTATATGCATTATGGATTACACACACACACATGGCCAGAGCTGCACAAAGAGGAAGGAGTGTGTAGAAGCAACGTTTTTCGTTTCAATGCAGTCTGATGTAGGCTATGCATCCAGAGCCAAGTGCAGACCATCATTTATTGATGCGCGTGTGTGTGTGTCTATAGGGACAAACGAGGTTCAATGAGTTTATGCAGCTCCCTCTCTCTCTTTTTTGTCACGCTGTCTGGCTCCTGAAGTGGCCGCCGCCGTATACACGAAAAAGCGACAGAAGGACGAAGGGAGGAAGAGATGTGATTAGATGTGAAAAGCCTCTAAGGAAAGTGTCATAGGTGCAGTGTATGCATGGCTTCCTATAGTCTCTCTCTCTCTCTCTCTCTCTCTCTCTCTCTCTCTCTCTCTCTCTCTCTCTCTCTGCTGCATATTTCCTGCCCGGTTATGTAATGCGGGGGCCGCTCGGTACTTTTTTCCCTTCTTCTTCTACCCTTCCCAATCCAGAGCATGACATGCCTTCCTGTTTTTCCAGCAACCCAGTGAACTTTTTTCCCAGGGCTACACTTAGGAGGGCACGCACTCGTACACACACACACACACACAACTGTATCGTCACGTATTGTGAGTAATGTGCTTATTTTAGACAAAGCTGCTTATCCTTGATGTATTGTGTCTGGTGGGCCACATAAATGTCATTGTCTCACACTCCTCTCACACTTGTGTGTGTGTGTGTGTGTGTGTGTGTGTGTGTGTGTTTCTCTCTCATCTTCCTTCATATCATAATAAATCATCTCTGTCCATTTCTTCTCTTATTTATCCGTGTGTCCACTTGTTTTCACCTTTGCTCTCAGGCAGGAAATGGGTGTGCCAGCCCATAAAGGACCAACAATGCAGCCCGACTGCCTGTTGTGGGTGTGTGTGTGTGTGTGTGTGTGTGAGCATGTATGTGTGTATGTGTTCATTTTATTGCCATGTGTGTGCACAGGGAGCAATGTACTCTCTGCAGTGTACAGTATGTGAAACAAAGAGGGTGTGTGTGTGTGTGTGTGTGTCTGTGTGTGTGTGTGTGTGTGTGTGTGTCTGTGTGTGTTTCTCCATTGTCAGTGGCTTAAGCGCCGGAGCCGGCTTTTTCCCGCCAGTGCGGCGTTTTGTGGGAGGGGCTGTGGCTGGGCTCAGCAGCAACAAAGAGCCAGAGCTTCCCGCCCAATATGCAAATAGGCTGAGGGTGGGCGGGGTCGGGAGCCTCCCATACTGCAGCGCTTAACGCTTTCACTGCCGGGGTGGAAGTCAGCAAAGTGCAGACGGGCTGCGTGTGTGCTCTTGTTCTTGTGTCCTCAAAAGGACAGAATAGCTTGGGTTTATGGTTGAAGTGTGATTTAGGATTAGGTTAAGATTAAAGAAGTATACCCACATTCTAACACGATGCCATCTTATACCATGAAATGTGTACATTATGTACGTTTTATTTTTTTTGGCAGTTAGTCTGCAAAAATCATTCTATACTTGATCCATGGCCAGATTAACTTGCTGCAGACCCCTATTGACCCTCTATTCTTCCCACTGTCTTTGCAATGTATACGGTGTTCCTATGCGGGAATATTACGTGGTAAATTTGCTGTTTTGGAAATTTGATTCGACTAGGGCTGTCTATCAATTAAAATATTTAATTGGGATTAATCACATGTTTGTCCATAGTTAATGACGATTAATCGCAAATGAATCACACATTTTTTATCTGATCAAAATGTACCTTAAAGGGAGATTTGTCAAGTATTTAATATTCTTATCGACATGGGAGTGGGCAAATATGCTGCTTTATGCAAATGTATGTGTATATTAATTATTGGAAATAAATTAACACAATTATTGTCCAGAAACCCTCACAGGTACTGCATTTAGCATAAAAAATCTGCTCAAATCATAACATGGCAAACTCAAGCCCAACAGGCAACAACAGCTGTCAGTGTGTCAGTGTGCTGACTTGACTATGACTTGCCCCAAAACTGCACATGATTATCATAAAATGGGCATGTCTGTAAAGGGGAGACTTGTGGGTACCCATAGAACCCATTTTCATTCATATCTTGAGGTCAGAGGTCAAGGGACCCCTTTGAAAATGACCATGGCAGGTTTTCCTCACCAAAATGTATCTTAAGTTTGGAGCGTTATTTACCCTCCTTTTCGACAAATTAGTATGGCAATGGATTCCTTAAGTTTTCTAGTTTTATATGATGCCAGTATCGTCACTCTGGCTTTAAAACTGAGCCTGGTACAACTTAAAAATCACACATTGCGTTAATGCATTAAAGAAATTAGTGGCATTAAAATGCAATTGGGAATGAAGTTTAGTTGTATGAGAACGTAATTTTGTAGGGGACAGGGTTGATAAGATCATGGATGACATGAAGTAGCTCTAAAGCTAAATGATAAACCATCTTAAATTTAATCCATCTGCCACAAAAAAAAACATTTGTATGAACCGCCAGATACTTATTGCTTTGTTTCCATAGATTTTGAAGACTGCATTAAACAAGTGACATGCTCTAAATTTAAACTACTTAAGTTTCATTGTGTTACTGATACTTCACTCAAAACTGTAAAAACTGCTGCAGTAGTTCAAAGTTGGAGCTCTGCTAGCTTTTTACAGGTATATTGTAAAACAGATGTGTGTGTGTCCACTTTTTTTAACAGCCCACGGCTCACCCATGTTTCAAGTGTGTTATGCAACCCAATGTAACATTAGACGGCATGTAGACCAATAGCAGCTGTTGTGCACACACATGTGCGCTCCACACATTTTCTCTTCACCCCGTTTCAAACAAAGGGCCCTTTTATATGAAGAAGTCGTGTGCTTCAACATGCTAAGCAGCAGCAGGCAGGATGGGGACTCAATACGGTCTCACACACACACTTCATACACTGTCAGATATTTCAGATATTCACTGACTGTGCTCTCCATTTGTGCATTTCTCTTTTGCAAACTATATATATACTGTATATGTGTATGTCCAGTTGATGCATGGGAAACATGAGACTTATGCAGTCGACAGCAGACATACAACATATGTGATATTTGATCCAAGGCTCTGAAGTTATGTAATGTGCTCTATTGATTCTCTTGAGTCATGCAATTGGCTTTTTCTCCTAGAACCAGTAGCTGCAGTGGTGGACTCAGGCTGTCTGAGTGGCAGATGCGAAAAAAAATCAAAGGGTACGTAGTGCGCAGAAACTTTTCTAGTGTGTAGGGCAGCCTATATGGCACTGCATCATGTTTTCTCCATTTTACGGGCACCCTAGAGGGCACTTTATGATGTTTTATCAACCATAGGGGCATCTAAGAGGGTACTTCATCACATTTTCTCCACTGGAAGGGCACGGTAGAGGCCAATTTATCATGTTTTCTCCACTGGATAGGCACCCTAGAGGTCAATTTATTGTGTTTTCTCCACAGGATGGGGACCCTAGAGGTCACTTTTTCATGATTTCTCCACTGGAAGGGCACCGTAGAGGCCAATTTATCATGTTTTATCCACAGGATGGGCCCGGTAGAGGGCAATTTATCATGTTTTCTCCACTGGATAGGCACCCTAGAGGTCAATTTATCATGTTTTCTCCACTGGAAGGGCACCCTAGACGGCAATTTATCATGTTTTCTCCACAAGATGGGCACGGTAGAGGGCAATTTATTGTGTTTTCTCCACAGGATGGGCACCCTAGAGGGCACTTTATCATGTTTTCTCCACTGGAAGGGCACCGTAGTGAGCACTTTATCATGTCTTATCTAGACATCCAAGAGGGCACTTTAGCTGCGATCCTTGCAGCATTTGAAGCTTTACCCATGTGCAACACTATAGAAAGAATGAAGCTATATCACTACCCTAACATGAGAGGTTATAATAATATCTTGACTTGTACAGATATACCTGTTGTCCCTCCTTTTGTTGTTGTTGTTTTTTTTTTTTTACACCTAATCACTTCTAAATTCTGATTCAGAAAAACTCTATTGACCATAAAAGCAATAGAACTATGTTTTTTGACACAGTTGATACTGTATGTATACATGCTGCTGAGCTGCATATATACAGTGTAGGGATTTCTGGCACAACTTCACCTACTTTTAAGATGCACGGAGAAATTAAAAAGTCAGAAGAGGTCAAAACTCCAGAAACACTTGTAGTATAAAGCAGAGGTGTGGACTCGAGTCACATGACTTGGATTCGAGTCAGACTCAAGACACAACTTTGATGACTTTAGACTAGACAAAATGTAAAAAGACTTGCAACTCGACTTGGTGTTAAACACCAGCGACTCGTGACTTTACTTGGACAAGAGCCTTTTGACTTGAAAATACTTGATACCTTCCCCCAAGTCCAAAGATATTAGTTATTTAAAAAGTGTGTGCAAGAAGATGATCGACTGCCCGGTACCGGAGGTAATTCCGACAGCGTCGGAATTGTTGGGTTTATTTACTTTTTGAAGGATCCTTCATTGATTTGTTTGGGAAGAGGAGTTAATCATGGGTGGAAAAACTGAACTGAACAAACTGAATTTCTATCTTTTGTTGTTTATTCCCCGAAAAGTGGTGTTTTTTTGTTGAACTCTGGACTTTTTGGTGAATATTTGACTTGCATTTGATTATTTTACACTTATTTCCCCAGATCCACTTTGTTTGAACCAATCCGACACCATTCAATCAAGTTAGGAGAAAACCATGAAGAACTAACGTTGCGTTACTGAGCGCCGGTTGGAACCAGTTACTCTGTTGTTAAAATGGCATTATACATTTGGTGAAGAGCGCATTATGACTTGCAAAACAATGACTTGGTCCCACCTCTGACTTGTAGTATAAAGAACAACTTTACTGTGGATCACCCTGATGAAGATCACAAGCCAAAACACGCTGGTCTCAATATAAAGTTGTTGTTTATACCACAAGTGTTGCTGGGGTTCTGACCTCCTTTGCATACTGTATGTACATTACTGGTCTGAAATGAAATGACTGAAAACATTTACTGTTTACATCTATTACCTACATTTGTTCTCTTTCTCTAACGCCACCAAACAGCCAACTTTCAGAGAAAAAAAGAGCCAAAATGTATTTTAAAAAAAACGCAGATTTCTTCATTTTGAGTGATTAGAAAACACTTGTCTTCATACAGCTGCACAAATACACTCGCAGACACACATAGATGTGTTACATGGACACAGAAATGTTGCACAGCACAGTTGGTCAGCACATTTGTACAGAGCAGGTTTTGCGGAGCAGCAGTTGGTCACCAGCCGTAACAACAGCCGGGCTGTTTTACATGGCGGCTGGCGAGGACAACGACTTACTGCTGATATGAAATATGTTATGGGTGATGTGGTCTTCAGTTAGGCGGGAGAGGGGGAGACAATGAGGGAAAAGAGAGACTGTGTGTGTGTGTGTGTGGGTGTGTGTGTGTGTGTGTGTGCTGACTCAAAGTTCAATGAAAGGCGGGAGTGGAAGCCAACGGAGGGAAACCACTGTTGTTGAATGTGGCTGATAAGGTGTTCCCTCCACGGGGCAGTTAACGGTTAATAGCTGATCCGTTTGGGCCGAGCCCTCCTGCTGCGGCACGACTTACTGCGGGAGGGAAAGCAGCAATATGAGTCGGGAATTTGCAAAACATTTCAGGGGAACTTTGGGTTTATCTGATAGCCTTGACTGTTTGGAGAGTCTAACTGAAAAGAAAATTCCCCCTCTCACCATGACCCTGTTTGCTCTGCAGGTTTCACAACTCAGGTACATTACAGTAGTCTAAAACATACAATGACGTTCTGTATTTGCATATTTTACTCCCTCATTTCATTATGAAATTAGTTGTAAATTACTTCTTTATTGAAAGGCCCAGCGTGTCCCAGACTATTGTGAAAGGTGCTAGCCCTCCAATATTTTCACTAGTCTGGGTTTCAATGAGTTTTAATGTCCCGTGACGATCTGATCTGGGCTTGACAAGAATAAAGGTCTAGAGAAAACACCTATAACATGTAGCTTTTGGCTGTGACAATTTACAAAATCTACAAAATCTTTACAAAACAATTAACAAAATCTGCAGCAACTTTCAGTCCACAAAGTCACAATGCATCATGTTGTCCATTGAAAGGCGGTAAACACTTTACATTTTCCAGAAGTAGTGCAGGTTTGAATTTGAATGCATTCGGGAAGTAAAATGAGACGTTGGTTCCTTATTTATTACATGACAGTTAGGGCACCAAGCCAGACCCGTGGATACCAGTTACTCCACTATTTGCCTACTATCTTTTTCATTTTACTTCCAAATCACTTTGAATTCAGGAGTGTCTTTCCTCACAGCTGCTTCTTTCTCTGTGTGTAAGCTGTGGTTGTATTTTGCCCTATAAGATGGTACAGTATCTGCTTGCTGCTCTCTTTTCCATATATAACTTGTGACAGGCTGTCCTGTGTCCCCCTGCCCTACTTTACACTGTACAGTGCAGCCGGACAGCTGGACTGTGTGCCTGAAGCTAATTCTCTTTTAAAAACCTACTCGGGGCCTTATAACCGCCACCGTGACCCCAAACTGTTTAATTACATGTTTTAAAAGTTGTTTAATTATCAAACATTACTGCTTATGTGGAACAGCTATTATAGTTTCAGAAGGTCTTCTTAGCTGTGGGGAAGTAGACCGCTTCTGTTTGGTTTCCAATAAAGTGTAAATAATTTATCTTAATTGGTTGGTTTTGCAGTCTTTTATAAATTGATCTTTTGCTGCCCCCTTGTGGTAAGATAGGAAACATGACTGAAGTACGTCCTGAAATAGAAGAACACACAGTACCATGAGAGGCATTCAACTAGGGCTGCAACTAACAATTGTTTTCATCGTTTATTAATTTGTTGATTATTTTCTCGATTAGTTGTTTGTTCTATAAAATGTCATGAAAAATGTCGATCGGTGTTTCCCAAAGCCCAAGATGACGCCCTCAAATGTCTTGTTTTGTCCAAAGATATTCAGTTTACTGTCATAGAGGAGTAAAGAAACCAGAAAATATTCATATTTAAGAAGCTGGAATCAGAGAATTTTGTGTATTCTCCGTGAAAGTCCTTGATTAGTTTGTTGGCCAACTTAATTTCTTCAAGTGCCTTTTTTTTTCTATTTTTATGTTTTGTTTTTTAATGGGTAGCACTTCATTTTACAGGTCCCCAAATTTCATGGTGATTAGGTGATAATAATAAAGTAACCTGTTTGAAATTGTTTTTGAATTACTGCCAAATGACCCCAATATTAACCTCAAAATTGATAGAAAATGACTTTATTATAAACACTATTTAATAATTATATTCTAAAATAGAATATAATCTTTAAAATAGGGCCCTTAGGCTTGAAAGGCGGCTGTGTGCTGCTCTTCATCGGAGGTGGAAAAAAAAAAAACTAATAGAAGACACTTCTGATCAGACACAAATCTCACCATTGTGTGACTTATTGTCTACACAAATGTAACCTGCAGCTCATGTAATGATTCAGGGAGTTTTTTAAGAAACTTCAAAGAAGTTATTTGCTAATTATTATCTATTTATCAGCAGACATGGACAAAAAAGCATATCAATTAACTTTGTATTCTTTCCCTGGAAATGTATTAAATAAATTACCAGCTATTTGGAAATAGCGTAATATAATCATTAAATAATGTTTATAATAAAGTCATTTTCTATAAATTTGAGTATTTTAGGTAAATATTGGGGTAATTTGACAGTAATTCCAAAGACATTTCAAATGGGTTACTTGCTAATTATCACCTAATTACCATGATATTTGCGGAATTGTAAAGTTAAGTGTTACCTTTTAATGGTCATCATCTATACCAGTGGTTCCTACCCTGCTTTTGCATGTGACCCCTCGTCACAGGTTGCATGTCTATGAGAGATTAGCAGTTTGATCAAAAAGTGCTTTCCCATATTTATATTGTTTCATCTGAGAAATTTAGGCCAGTGAAACAATGCAGTATTACACTATGCAGTACTAAAATAGCAAGAAACGTCAGGTGAGGAAGTCCATTTGTGGCTGAAACGTTGTCAAGTCCATGCAGAATTTAATGAAGAACAGGAAACAGGATAGGACGTGCGTGTAGGTGTGCGGTTTATTGTTACCCAACACCTGCAAAGACTTTTTATGGATGTGTGTGTGATGATTTCCTGTTCACACTGGCTATTAAAAGACGACTTCCTAATGCGATTCCAATGGAAGTAATGGGAGACAAAAATCCACAGTCCTCATCCTTGTGTTCAGAAGTTTATCTTAACTTATTATGAGGTTTCAGTCTGAGTTAGTCAAATCAAGTAGATGTAGACCAAATTTATACATTTTTGTGTTTTCCAAACGGTGTTTCCTTGTTGAGCTGTAATGGCTTCAGATAAACTTTTGAATACATTTTTGCACAGGATGAGGACTGTGGATTTTGTCCCCCATCACTCACATCGGAATCACATTAGAGCGAATCTCTTAATGGCCAGTGTGAACAAGAGGAATGATTTACAGAATGAAAAACCTGTTGCAGTGTTCATATGGGCACCTGATTATTGTTTTAAGACGGCCTTAAACAATTGTGAACCTTTCCTTTAAAACTTTGCGTGTGTTGCCAGAATAAGTGTTAGTTAAAAAGAGACACCTCAGGCAAAAACATTGTTTTTCATGCACTGATCAATTTTGAGATTTGGGGTTTTTTGCTTCTATAACATATCTTCCTTCAGACTAGTGGAAAGAAAACATCCAAAATACACATTTGGGTGTTTATTTTACTACTTTGTCTATTTGCGTCTGTAGATTTCTCCTATATTTACCAAAAGTTAGTATTAGATAATGTCTCATTTACATATTTAAATATAAAAATTCAGAAAACTTACTGTAAGTAATCAACTGGGGAAGTTTCATGGTGATATTTATTAGTTATTTTTGTAACCTATTCACCTGTAGTGTTTTGCCAAATGTATGGAATTTTATAATGCATATCTTTTAAGGCTTGTTTCTTAAAATTAGGTTTTTCCTCAGACTCTGAGCCAGACATCTCCACTTCAGCAGCACTTACATCCAACAAACTTTCCAGTTTCATTCCTATCTATATTCTGAAGGTTTTTACTGAGCGGTTTGTTCATATACCATTCATAACCTGATTTATAGAACATTTTATTCCTAAAAACATGGCATAAATTGATTTTTTTATGGCTGTTGACAGTATTGATTTATGGAGTGATACAAAGAGATATCCAAAATCTCCTCTGTAAAAACCTTTGACTCTAATATGTGAACAAAATGAAACAAGAATCTTGAACACAAAGTTCAGATTTCTGTTCTGGAAATAAATGTAAATTAGCATATATTTAATAAAATAATGCATCATTTCATATTTAAACATAAAATTTCAGAAAACTTGTAATGCAAAAAAAAAAATCTTAATGTTAGTAATTAACTGGGGAAGTTTCATGGCCATACTGTATCTATTATTATTATTTTTTATTTTTTTAACCTAGTATATATCTATTATATCTATATATCTAATTCATAATCCACTGTTCCAGTTTTGCACCACATATAATACATTTGCATTAGTTATTACATTGACTAAAGTCATGGATGGCGCTCTAAAGCTCTACAGACACACAACATCAAGGGTTGAATGTAATAAATGACAAGTTTATTGTTGCACAAAATGTACAAAATAACAAGCAAATGGACAGCCCCTACCCCCCCCCACCTTAGCATCCCTCCCCTCCCTCTGGTTCATCTGCAATAATGAAGCTGAATTTCTGAAACCTATGACTACGGCAAGTCCGATGGTCCAAGCCAAACGCATGGTAATTCTGAGAGACAACACATACCCAATTCCAGCATCACTGAACAATTAAAAATGAATAAAAACACCTTATTTACACATTTCTGTCAGAACTTTTACAACATGCCATCTATATATTTATACAGAATATGCTTGTTCACATACCCCTGTATAGAAAATATATTATAAGATCAAATTAAATTAGACTAAGGGCTATAGACATCCAAAGTACAGCACTTCTTTTTAATCTCCGTTTGAATTTTTTTTAATCTTCATTTTTTCATTCAATGACTTAGTTCTTTGACAACCTCGTACTAAAAGAAAGCAGATGTATGTTTTTCCTCGACGACCCAAGCTGACCATGTAGATGCCTGTTGAGAAAAGCCTCACATATTTACACTGTAACACTCAGATCTCTCCCTTTTTAAAATGCATGTGTGTAAATTTCTCTCTCCCTTTGTGTGCGTCATTTTATTGTTTGGCTCGTTCACATCCTCATATATGTACTTAAAATGACAATCAGTGATGTTTCACAAGACTTCAAAAACCCTCATCCTCCTCCTCGAGCCTGGCTTGATGATGAAAAAAAAAAACAATCAGCTTTGGCACTGGGTGAAGAAGTAAGTGTGCTGTGGTTTCCTAGAATGCCTTTTTTTTTTTATCTTACAGGTCCTGTAAAATCAGATTCATCCCTGTTTGTGCACTAATCACAGAATAGCTGAAAGCAGATTCAACAAATTAGTGCAAAAAAAGGCATGAAGAAACTGATATCTAACAATCTAGCACTGTGATATCTAAACCACATTAGCACCATGGAGAAAGAGAGAGAGAGAGAGAGTGAACGACGTTCAAGTAAAGCCAGACTACTCACAAGATGTTTTGTGCTGGAACATATACAGCGTAAGGGCACACAATATTGGATGGCCATTTTTTTGTGCCAAGAAAAACCACATATCCCATAGATGGATGGATAATGGGAATAGGGATGAGGGTGATGGGCAATGAGGGAGAAAATGAGGGCAAAAATGGACTCCTTGCCTCCTTTCCTTCAGCTGCACCGATGCAGAAAATAAAAAAAACAGGTAGAAGCAAATCTCCGGAGTGCATCCATCACATTGCTTCATACTTCACCTGTAGGTGGAGATCAGTGCAGCTGAAGGAGATCTGCAACCTCAAGACCTTAATCCGAGTGTGTGAGGGGGCACAGGAAAGTCTGCGGGAATCAGTTTGGGATCAGATCTCAGGGGAAAGGAGATGGCGTTGTTTGTGTGCAAAAATACTTGTCAGACTACAGCTGGAACATGAACCTTTTTTTTTTGTTTGTACATTTTCAGTTTGCTTCGGTTCTGACCTTAAATTTTGCAATATAGCTTCCTCTTTAATCCTACTTCTGCTGCGTTGTGTTTGACTTGTTTTTAATATATATCTATATTTTCTTTTCTGGCTTTTTTTTCTCTTTTCTTACTTTACAAAATGAGAGACAGAATGATGGACAGCTGACAATATATATAATTATTTTTCCTCTTCTTATTATCATCAGGTTTCTCTTAACCCGGAGATGATTTTCTTTGTTCGTTGTAAACAAACAGGTTTATCAGCCACTGGCGTTTGTTTCCTCCTCGTCTTTCTTTTTTTCTCCTCCTTCAAGTGCGCTCCTTCTTTCCTCACTCCTTCTCTCCACCTTCTCATTGCAGGAGGGCCCTGATTTGTTTGGAGGTGCTGTCATCATTTAGATGCCGTGTCGTATACCTGAGGAAGAAGGTAACAAACGGAGAAATGCTCTTAGAAATCCTTGTTTGTATAGCTCTTTCTCTGTCACAGAGACACAAACGTTCATCATACACACCTCAGTGCGTTCAGAAGTCCCTCCACACTGTTGGACGGTTGCTCTTTCAGCACCTTGATGCAGCCCTTCATCTGCCGCCACAAAGACAACACAGGGCGTTAGAGAAAGGTCAGCAGCCTCAGATCCACCTGATCTCCTGCTGTTGCTGCTACAGCAGCCAAACACTGACTCAAAAACACACATTTGTAAAGACAAAAGTGTGCGATGCACAATATGTATCATACATGAGCAAACACGTCTTTATAAGGTTAGTCCTGTGGTTCCTGCTTGGCTTGTTACTGTTTATAATGAAGCGTCATCTATTTGTCTTTACAGGTGATGGCCTTTGTGTGGACATGAGTTGTGAGCAGTTGAATCAAAGAGGATTTCTACAGCAAAGGTAAACATATTCAGTATTTCACAAGAAAAAACTAGGGGTGCCCACGAGTCTCCCCTTTACAGACATGCCCACTTTATGATAATCACATGCAGTTTGGGGCAAGTCATAGTCAAGTCAGCACACTGACACACTGACAGCTGTTGCCTGTTGGGCTGCAGTTTGCCATGTTATGATTTGAACATATTTTTTATGCTAAATGCAGTACCTGTGAGGGTTTCTGGACAATATGTGTCATTTTTTTGTGTTGTTAATTGATTGCCAATAATAAATATATACATACATTTGCATAAAGCAGCATATTTTCCCACTCCCATGTTGATATTAGTATTAAATACTTGACAAATCTCCCTTTAAGGTACATTTTGAACAGATACAAAATGTGCGATTAATTTGCGATTGACAGCCCTAATAGAAATGTAAAGCATTCACTTTTTTCCATCAAATCTTAATCTCTTAAAGGTGTAGTGTGTAGGATCTGGCAGCATCTAGCGGGTTAGTTGCAGATTGCAACCAACCCGAAACTTCTCTTGTGTGCCAAGCGTGTAGGAGAACTATGGTGGCCAACACGAAAACGAGAATGGTGGCCGGCTCTGTGAAGAGGAACCACTCCGTATGCAGATATAAACGACTTATTCTAAGGTAACGAAAACACAACGATTCAATTATACACTAAAGAAAACTAAACTAAACTAAAGAATACTTATTAATATTATATTCTATTTCTGCCAATAGATCCCCCATAGATGTTGCACACTGTTCCTTTAAGTATCTGAAACAGCATTTAAAACACAAGTTGGAACCAGTGGTCAACCGCGGGGTCTGAGAAGTGGAGTCAATGCAGAAGTGTCTTAAACTTGTGTTCTTTCTAATAGCCAGCAGGGGGCGACTCCTCTGGTTGCAAAAAGAAGTGTGATTGTATAGATAGACTATGAGAAAATGAGCCTACTTCTCACTTGATTTATTACCTCAGTAAACATTGTAAACATGAGTTTATGGTCTCAATCGCTAGTTTCAAGTCTTCTTCAATACAGCATGATGTTCATTTAGTAAATTATGGTCCCATTTAGAGTCAAATAGACCATAAAGCAGGGGATGCTTTAGGGCGTGGCTACCTTGTGATGGACAGGTCGCTACCACTGCGTTGTCCGGTCTGCGAGTTGTCTGTGTTTTCGTCTTACAACTTTAACCCTTTCAAAGTGGTCGCCTAAAAATATCTTATTCAGCGTTCGGTTGTACTTAGCTCCCCCCTCTTGTGTCACTTCTGGTTGCATAAAACCAAGATGGCGACGGCCAAAATGCCGAACTCGAGGCTTCAAAACTGCAGTTTACAAACCAAGGGGTGACATCACGGTGACTGTCCACCTCTTATATACAGTCTATGGTTGTAACATGCAAACTCTCCACAGAAGCCTGGATTAACAAAATAATTCAGGTGGGTTAGCTTCCCTCTAAAGGCAGAACTAGGCAGCTTTTACTGCAGGTTTTATTGACCGTAAAGTAGAATAATCTCGCACCACACTGTGATGATGCATTATTAGAAAGAAGTGTGTATTTGTGTGTACTCTGCCTCCCAAGGACTTCACTCCCTTTAAAATGACTATTTTACTTCAGTGGCAAAAGTACATCTTCAGGTACAGAAGCATACCTAACGAAGGCTCTAAATGTAATCAAATAGAAATTTTAAAGGGAGTGTTTAACAATGTTGCAAGACAGAAATTACAAAGATGTGCGTCTGTTATTTGTGTGTACTCACATCAATTTTGGAGGTCTTGGCAAAAGCCCCGACAGGGTGAACGTGGTCATAGAGAATGATGACTCCCACCATCACCCTCATGCAGAACAGCATGGTGTCTGTGTTGGTGAACCGACAGCGGTACTCCCTGGAACAGAAGGCAGTTGTTAAACAAGAGAACAGGAAGGGACTTAGAGTCAGGGTCAGGATATTGCTGCCGTTATTCGAAGCACTGTGTGACAAATTGCTGATGGCTTTTTTATTCACATAAAGACATCGAATAAAAAAGATTAAACATTTAAAATGTGGCATGAAGGACTCTATGACTCTGATTCAGTCGGTTGAATAAGTGGCTCAAACTTGAGAAGGACTCTTTTGTGTTCACTCTGAAAGGACTTAATTAATTGAAATCAGCTAATTAAAATCAAGGCTTCTGACCTTTGAGGACAAGCAGAGAAGGAGATGGATTGATGGAGAGAAGGGAAAGTGTGTAGAAAGTACTCACGGAGTCTCCAGCATGACGCGGCACACACAGGCCATGGTGCTCAGACAGTCTGTGGTGTCCTCTATGGGCAAAGTCTTATTCTGAAGGACGGAGAAAAAGAGAAGTTGGTACAGATGAAAAGCCTTTCTGCCTAAAAATAACGTTAATTTGAATGTTTGGAAATTACTGAGAATGTCCATCCCTTCCCTCATTAACAAACACTGTAGTTTATGTCCTGATTAAACAATATGTTCTACCACAAGGTGGAGACAAAGTACATCTGCAGAGTTTAATAACAGAATAAGGAAGGGAAGGCAACTTTGCTGAAAGGCAATCGTGACCTGCATGTTCTCTAAATTTTTAGTATATTTTAGTCTCAAATGTCAGTAGCCTCGAGTTGCACTGAGGTTAGAAAAAGACTGCTTCCAATACATTAAAATATTGTTTTGACAGCAAAGGAAAGAAGAGGTGCAAGTTTTCACACCACAGTCTAGCAGCTCTGGGCCTTTGAGGTGAAGAAGGAAGTGTACAAGGGCATCCATTGACTAAACCTCACGATTGAAGCCTGATATTGTTCCACTGACAAGGACAATTATATAAGTTATATAGAATGTTACTTATAAATATAGAGTGCAAAAACACTTATTTTAAATAGTTATATGGTGAGTTATATGTTATATTCACTGGTGTATTTTGCGCTCTGTAGCTTTTTAATAATTAGTCTGCATGTTCTCTGTGATCAGTAAGCACACGACTTCTTGACATTACCTAGAACACTCCCTTGTTTTGTTTTTTGGATGCCTTGTATGTATATCCTTTATTTAACCAGGTAAAAATCTCTTTTTCAAGAGTGGCCTTGGCAGCATGAACATTGTCACAACAATAAACACAAACAATACAAGCAGACTAATACAACTGTCACACACTACAAGTGAATGAGTACAATATCCAGTTAATATGCAGTACAATAAAACTGTTATAGGTCAATTTTAAACCAATTTCAGTGAGAAATTTACACCTACACAAATGTACACACATTTACACATGTATGTACGAGAAGGAACCAGTCCAAGGAGCGATTTATATGTAAGAGCCAACCAATACGAAAGTTTGCGGTCATACTGAGAAGGCCATTTAGCAGTAGCATACAGGTAACCACACTTCTAAATGTGACTTTCGCTTGATGCTTGCTCTCAATGACAATATTTAAAACTATGAGCGTTAAATCTGGACTGAAAGTGCCCACTCTCTTTGTGTTAACCAAGTCTCGTTACAGAAGACTTCTATATGGATCTGACTTGAGAAGAATTGGAAATGTACCTCTGAAACAAACTTGGTGGTGGCGTTACTCAGAGTCTTCAGCATCGGTGTTGCCTCGGCGTAGAACAGGGACATCCGATTAGCCATCTCATTGTTGACCTCGTTCTCCGCTTCCAGCTGTGAGACAATACACAATACACAAGTAGCATCACCACAGTGTAGAAATACTTTGTTACAAGTAAAAGAAGCAATACCACAGTATAGAAATACTCTATTACAAGTAAAAGTAGAATTACCACAGTGTAAAAATACTCTCTAACAAGTAAAAGTCCTGCATTCAAAACTTTACTTCAGTAAAAGTACACAAGTATTAGCATTAAAATATACTTAAATTATCAAAAGTAAAAGTGCTAATTATGCAGAATGACCCATTTCAGAACAATATACTATATATTATATATTATGTTATGAGATTGCATTAATATGTAAGCATCACTAATGTTGCAGCTGCTAAAGTTACTGCCGGGTGACGTAATCCATATTAAAAATACATCATGATTTATTGTTATATTTTGTATTAATAATCTGACTTTGCAAAGTAACTAAAGCTGTCAAATAAATGTAGTGAGATGTAGTGGAGTAGACGTATAAAGTAACATGAAATGGAAACACTCAAGTAAAGCACAAGTACCTCAAAATTTTACTGAAGTACAGTACTTGAGTAAATGTAATTGTGTAATATGTGTGTGATGAGAGCGGCTCTAATTTGTGTAACTTGTGTGGGAAGTGGAATATTTCTTGTACATCTCTGAGTGTTGTTAGGAGGAAAGAAACACCTCCACCTCAGTCATTAATGATTAAACAGAGAAAGGGAAGCGGTGCAACATAAACAGCCAGATCATGTCTCCGTCGAGGCCTCACCTGCTGGTTGTTCAGCCTGTTCCTACTTATAGTCCTCCTGTAGTAGCTGAAGTCATTCTGAATGGCTGGATTTGTCATCTGCATGGTGAGAGAAGAGGTGATTTATGATATTGATTTTTGCAGTTACAGTAAAGGTCAGTCTCTGAGATTCTGTAATCAGACGGAAAACGATTGCCTTCACCTTTAGTTCATCAAAGCTGAGTGTGAAATGAAGGATCTCAGCGAACTGTTTGGCCAGGGCCTGCTCTCTCTCCAGGTGCTGCATGGGAGCGTACGGCGGGCTGGTCAGCGCCTCCAGCAGGCTGCGCAGGGCGTTCTCTGCAAAGATGTCAGAAATGTATCTTCACAAGCTGCAATCTGCATGCCACGCTGCTAATGTACATACTTTTATCTCCCCGTGTTCAGACTGCTGTAATTCTCTCTAATCTGGCCTGGATCTGAAGTCTCTTTCATGTCACCAGATTTAAAAACAAAACGCAGCAGCAGCAGCCGCAGCAGCAGCAGCAGCAGGATTTAAACTGCAAATCAAACAGATGAAATCGCTTCACTCCAGTTCTGTCACCTCCTCACTGGATATCACTGGATACCTGTTGGGCTTTTAGAAATGGACCCGGCACTGTTAGAGCACAGTGGGATCTGGCCTCAGGCAGTTTAACAGACCTTTGGATACCCTCTGAGAACAGGGCTCAGGTCCTCAAACAGGGCCCTCCTGGCTGGGATTTAACCTTTAATGTGACCAGATATTTAGCATTACCCTCAAGCTTTGGGACAAAATGTCTGAGTTCTCTTTCTTCTTAATATTTATTTCTGTCAGGCTAGGGGCACGACTTTAAGGTTGGCGATGTTGGTCTGTTGATTGGTCGGCCCATCACTTTGGTCCAGACTGAAATATCTCAACAACTACAACTTCATGGATTGCCATGAAATAGATGACATAATGACTTTGGTGATCCCTTAAAGGCAGGGTTGGTAAAGATTTTAGGAACATTTTTTGTTACATTAGTTGAAATTCTCAGTACATCCTGACAGCAATCAATAAATCAAATGCTCTGACAAAAAAAAAGAAAAAATATCGGTACGTGGATGGATCCAATAACACAGGGCTTTCATCCAGGAGGCCGCCGTTCCCGTGCGTTACGTTTCACTTTCACTTTACAGTCAGCTGTCTGTTCGTGTCCTGTGTTCACAAGGTCAAGTCACATTTTCACAGTACAAACGTAGACATTTTAAGCCAAACCATGTTGTTTTTCCTAAACATGTGGGTTTCTTGCCTAAACCTAAGCAAGTGTTTTTGTTTAATTCACAACATTAAACACGTTTTTACTGCGAGTGAAAAGTGACGCCGAGGGGTCTGACAAAGCGTCAGTATGTGACGAGTTGGGATGAGAACGTGTCGCAAATAAAGGATGCAACAGAACCAGAGAGTTCTTCTTCCTTGTTAATACATGGTGCCTACATTACCCACAATGCAGCTCGACCGCCAACAAGTCAACACTTAATTCCCCAGATCCACTTTGTTTGAACCGATCCGACAGCATCCAATCAAGTTGCAGGAGAGGACCATGAAGAACTAATGTAAATGAGCGGCAGTTGAGAAAAAAATAATACCAAAGATAATGTCGTTTGCGTACAAAAACAATGCGGTGGTCAACAAAAAATACAAATTGCAGTATGCAAAACTTGCAGGTCGAAAATTACAGACAGAGACGCAAATGGCATTATATTTGGATGATTTGAAGACAACTGAGTAGAAGCACTCCTGGATCTTTGTGGTAATCACATACAGGTGCTCCTTGGATCATTCAGGTGTACTGTGCTTATTCAGTCTTGTGAAGGGCTCATTGTAGGGGTGGAATATGATCTCAAAAAAGTAGTAGTAGCTTGCAAGCTACTGCTGAATGCTGACAATGACCCTGATGAAGACCACAGTATGTCGGTCGCAACGCATTGGTCATTTTAAACAATTATTGCCATGTAAAATAAACGCATTTTAATTTTGTTCAAACTCTACAGTGTGTCTTGGATTATTTTTGAAGGAGACTAACATTTTGTACTTTTTTGAGATCACCCATGCAATGAGCCCTTCACACGATTGAATAAGTTGCATTATGACTTGTTTAGGACTTGAAACTCAAACTTTAGGACTTGCAAAAAACTGACTTGTTCTCGCCTCTGCCTAGTAGCAGCTAATGTAACCTCAAGCAGAGATCAGCGGGCTGCGGGCTGCAGAGTTTCTGCACTTCAGCAGCTCTCTTTTTGCATTAACAATAAATTTCACTCTACAAGACAAACTAAATGAACATATATTGTAAGTGGTACTCCATAGAGATCACACTGCGGCTCATCATACAGACGGAGCATCCTCGTAGACTCTGTATCAGTGACCATACACATCCCCTGTGTCACTATTGAACCTAATAAGCCTTTCCACTGCTTTGCTGCCTCTAACAAACCAGACACCACCAGAGCCGGACCTCAGAGGCTCTGGGTAGTAGAAATGCCTCAGAAGCAAAGTCCCCTGAGGCCACATCCCTTCCTCTGCATTAAAAATGCATAAGGGCCTTCTATAAATACAGCAACGAAGTGTTTCATCTAAAGGGCCTGGGCAGAAACCTCCCTCCTGCTGTTAGCACAGAGCGCTTGGTCCCTATCCTGAGCACTGATTCCTCCTGAGGGTATATACTGACAGATTGGATAGAGAGACACTGCAGCTGTTTGTTTTCTGACCTCTTAACCTCTTGTTTTCCCCTTTGGTCAAATAAATAACTCATTAAGATTTAATCCCTTTTCTCTCCATAAGGAGGTGCGGGAAGGCGATGTCTACAAGATATCTATTGTACTATACCTCACAGATACATTAGCGCAGATACATTATCATTAATTATTAGTTAGCCCTCTTTCTACGGTAAGCTGAGAACACGATGTCCATGAGATCGAAGTATTATTGGAAGGCAGAGCAGAGGCGGCAGCACAACTCTATTCCTCTACTCTCTCTCTCTACTCTCTCTACTGTCTGTCTTTGTGCTGGGCGACCATGTACCACTGTTTCCGTAGCAACGGCTGCCTGGCTGCTAGGTCAGGATGCTGCAGAGATGGCTGAGAGGACATCATAGTATGTGTGTGTGTGTGTGTGGGTGTGGGGGTGTGTGTGCGTGTGTGTGTGTGTGTTAAGGAATGCAGCCGGACTGAAATTGCATGTAAAATCACGATGGTGGTACAACATGGAGTGGAGCTGTGAAGCAGCACTGACAGTATGAGCTTCTCCCCATTGCTAGTATATGATAATAGTCTCGCTGTTCATCACCTTAAAATGAATCTGTCTCTTATTTCAGGTTCAATTAAACAGATTCAATGCGTTCCCCAATTTCTTTTCACTGTCACATTCTCATCCCGACTCATCTCATACTCTCTTTACTCACTTTTCGGTCGCAGTAAACACGTGCTTAATGTTGTGAATTAAACAAAAACACTTGCTTAGGTTTAGGCAACCAAACCACTTAGTTAAGTTTAGGAAAAGACAACATGGTTGGGCTTAAAAATACTATGTTTGGACAGTGAAAATGTTACTTGACGTTGTGAACACGGGACACGAACAAACAGCTGATTGTATGCAAACAGCGGTCACACTACAGCACTTTCGCTGATCATTTACTGTTGCAGTGGATGGGTTTACATTGTAGTTAATGGAAAGTCCAGTGCATCTCATACAGGCACTAAAAGGTGCCTTGTCACATTCTAGTCGGTATCGAACGCCGACGGCCGGGACAAAGCGTCGTTATGTGACACCCTTGGAATGAGAACGGGCTGGTATTTGTCAGGGTCACAATGTAGGCCTATTAACAGCAACTGTCTGTCACATACGAGACATGTCCTGTCTCACACCCTGTAACTGTCAAAATAGCTTTCAAAAGACAAAAGCAACAGCTCTATGCAGTACTAATCTGTGAGACTTTAACATTTCAGCAATCCTGTACACTTTTATGCACTGCAAATGTGAAGTAACGCTCTAAAACAGCCATTTCACACATATTTCTGTCACAAAATGTGATAAACAGACACCAAAGAAAGACTTTACAGCTTTGCCAGAATGCAAGAAAAGCTCATTGTAGCCTCAGCAAATAGACACGAGTGAGAGTGATGCTCCTCTTTCTGTGTGCACCCATTTCTTATAATCTTCCTTCCTTCCTCTGACTCTACACCCATACAACACTTTCACCCACTAATGTACCCTTTGATAGCCATGGTCGAGGCCTTGCTTCTTTGATTCTCATAGCAAATACTCTTTCTAAATTTAGATTTAGGTTACAGCTGCTTGCAGCAATTATTCCAGCTCTTACTGGACCTCCAATATGGCCACCAGAGAGTGTGTTACATCACCTGAAATTACTCTATAGACTGTATGTAATAGCCGTGCTCACCCAGTCGGAGGGAAAACTCGTAGAAGCGCTTCAGTTTGGCCACCAGGGGGCAGACTGCGTTCCAGGCCTTCTCCTGCAGAGCGAGGTCACCTGGGTTCTGGATGGCCTGCGGGCGAGGAAGCACAGATGTTACTCTCCAAAAATGATTAAAAAAACCTTCCTCATCTTTTCTAGCCTCTCTTCCTTTAAGCGATATTTCACTTTAGTAAAACATTTTCACTTTTAACTTTGATAGTACTTCCATATTATAGAAATTTAAGTTCAGCAAAAACTGAGGTATCAAAGACTCTGTATCAAATTTCATTTACCAGCAAAACCTAATTTAGTTTTGTTGACATGGCACATAATATCCACTTAATGACATATCACTTGTATTATTTGGTTATTGTAATAAATTATTAGACATAGTTAACCAAACTATCCAACTGTATCAGTGACCATATACTGGTGTTATTCTATATTTTTCTTATTGTCAACAAATCCCATGTATAGATTAAAATCAACAATGTATGTCTCTCAAGAATTTCCAACTTTCTACCACTTCTGTGGCACTCAAGTCCAGTCGGCAGGAAAAAATGTTGGCATTGGACATTTCTAAAAACCAAGGATAGGTTTTCAACCTACGTTGAATGTCAAAGTTTTGGCTTTCGGTCAGAGCAAGTGATTTAGTCTATCGATCGACCATTATTGAAAGTTACGTGGGTGGATGATCAGTCAAACAAACCCAGGACTTTCATCCAGGAGACTGCTTTTTGTATTCCGTGTGAAACTAAAAGTCAACGTGGACTTTATGGTTGTTACGTAACGTTATGAAAGAAAGTCTACTAAGGGCGGTTGTTATTTATTTACGTTAGTTACGCTGTTACGCATGTTACATGATGTTACGTACGGAAATCCGCTTAGGTTGGTTGTTAGGTTACGTTGTTAGGTTACGTTGTTAGGTTACGTTGTTAGGTTACGTTGTTATGTTACATTGTTACGTTACATTGTTACGTTACGCTGATACAGTTGTTATGTAACGCTGTTATATTACGTTGTTACATTTCATGCTCACTTTCCATTGTTACGTTCCATTGGTACGTTTTGTTTTTACGTTTCATTGTTACGTTACGTTGTTACGTTACGTTGTTACGTTACGTTGTTACGTTACGTTGACATTCTGTTGTTATGTTCCGTTGTTATGTTCCGTTGTTATGTTATTATTTTAACACAAACCATGATGTTTTTTCTAACCTTAACCAAGTAGTTTTATTGCCTAGACCTAACCAATCATTTCACAACCAAGTGGCATTGTGCGTTTCTGCAAGCGTGATACAAGGCTGAGAGGAAACCTATTTATGAAATGTGTTTTTGGTTCAAATATGTCAAGATTCAACGTATCCGTGGTTTGTAGAAACGTACAATGCCAACATTTTTTCTGGCGACTGGGTTGGGTACTCAGCACCAAGCCCATTTGTCCACATTGAAGATGTCAATTTAAAAAAAAAAAAAGAGTCACAACTATATAGTTTCACCTTTAAAAAGGGCTCTCTAACAGCTGGGCACTGCGGTTTTAGCAAATGTTACTCAAGCAGGAATAAACAGAGCGTTTGTTGGGGAATATTTTTAGCCATGGATTAATACACATTTGGTAGTAGCAGGAGAGTGTTTGTAAGATTTACTCACTTCAGTGCCCATGTTAATCGTAATGAAGGAACATGTCACCCACTGCAATGGCGTGACTCATTTATGTATTTTTAACAGTTCTTTGACCAACAATGGCTCAAAGGAATAAGCCGGCTTTGGCTACACAGGCAATACTTTTTAATAGGATCAATGCATTGTTGGTTTTGGTCTTTTCATGGGATTTATGGGCAATAAGAAAAATACAGACTTATCCTTTAGTGCTCCTCTGATAATCACATCCTTTTAAAAAGATGGATTCACATATTCTAAATTTTTCTCCCTGGTGGGATTAATTGAACATAAAATACCCCTACATGTCAGTAGTGGGCGGTACGGCAGGTTTTCGGTCTTTCACTGACTTCAGAAATCCTCAGAAGGTCCGTTATGTTTAAAGAAACAGTTATCAAGCTGTGTGAGTAAGTGGAAGAGTCTGCCTAAGAGAGGCCTCCAAGTCCTCAAGGTTAGGAAGCAAGGAGAGGAAACGATTCAGCACTATTTGTTAACAAGTAAAGCAATGCCAACAGCTGAGCAATCAGCAGCGATCGTTCATGCTGCAGAGGGAACTGGTTTGCAGTAATGTGTCGCTGAATCTGAGCACACTTAAGCTGGATGATATTTATGCCTCTACTGGAGCGCTGCCAAAAAAAACAACATATTGCAAGAAATGTTTGTTTGAAAAAAAAATACTTTCACACATTTCTGCATATATTTAGACCCCTTCTGCATGGCACACTACATGTCAGAATTTCACCCTGGCAGGCCATGTGAATCACACACTGCGCCATGGCTCGACTAAACTCCAGTTTATTGACATTCAGCACTTATCGACTGCTTCGCGCTCACTTCTCGTATCTCCTGGCCCGCGCCATTATAGGACTGCAGCTCGGCTAGGATCCCATGAGCCTCCTCCAGCACAGCGCTGACCTGGTTCCACACGGCTGTCTCTGCCTCCGTGGGCTGGGCATCTGGTAGGAGAGGAAGGAAGGAAAGAGGAAGAGAGGGAGTGGGAAGTGAAAGTGTGATGTAAGGTACGGTTGAAAATATTGAGGTGAGGTGGCAGAAAAGAGGAAAGGGAAAGATGGCGGGGAGGTCGAAGAGAATGAGAAAGATTTGAGAAGAGAAGGAGGTTAGTGATGAAGGAAAAGCTGAGAAGATGACATCCTAGAAGGCCAGATAAAAACCTGAGATAACTAGTTACTCACTACATGACTGCAATAGAAGCGAAATGTCCCTGCAAGTGAAAATTACTGCATTTCATCGTGCTAGTGGACATTGCAGCCATCTAAGGTCAAAATCTGGCAAGTAAATGAATGATCCAATTTACCCAGCATAGAATTATAGCAAGAGGCCTCCTAGCCACGCTCTGTCACACAGTGAGGTTTGATTACACCCAATAAGGACCAGAAGATGACCAGTCAGTTTCACCTCAGGGAGCTATTTGGTTGAGGGTGTAACTGCTGATTTTGATGGTTTTCAGGAGCAGTAAAAGCGGCTGGATTGCACCGCTTTGAACAATCTGTCTTTATCGTCCCAACTGTTTATTCAGTGGAGATTTATAGGCCTGCTAGGTGTAATTGTCCTATCAGTCTAATGTAATAGTCTTCTCACTCACTATTCCCCCTCCACGAATGGGTAGAGACTTTTTTTTTTTTTGCCCTTGAGGTTTAATTGTAAGAAATGTTAAAACAAACAAGCAGCAGGGAGGACGAACCTCTGGGCATGCTCACTCTTTCTCTTTCTCTGTTCCACTCGTACACACTGAGCAGCGTGCATACTGTAAACTCAGTGTTTTTGCCGCAGGGCACCTCCCAGTCACAGTTCTGCTTTGTTTGCCCATGTGGCGTGCTGCATGCATGCAGGAAGGATTAGGTGTTTGAGGGACACAATTTAAGATGCGTCCTCTGGAGTCATCATTGTGTTTGGTCTTCTTTTCTTCAAACTATCCGTCTCAGTGTGTGACTCAGGTATGAAGTGAGAGTGGGAGTTTGCCCAGGCAGATCTCTACAGGCGGTGGCACCACTGATTATGTTTGCACCCTGAAGCATTGCCTCCCTGCTGAGAAATAGTAATCACGGAATATTTGCTATCCTACGTGCTCACCGACTGCTATAATCACACAGCAAGCATATAGCTATTTTAGTGATGACTTGTCACCAACGTGCATTTCTCTTGTAAACAACAACATATTTTGTTGACTAGTACTAGTAGTGCTCATAGCATTAAGGGATTAGTTCCGCTTTTTTGCCGATAAATAAAAAAATGTCTATTGTATATATCTTTATATATAATTTCTATTGCGATATAGGCTAGTCCTATACAGTATTTATTTATTTTTTCTCTATAATTTCACTTGAAATTTTTATGTTCATTGCTAACACTTTACAATAATCATCATTTATAAATAGTAAATTGAGCCACTGTGATGTTTTACAAACAATTTCTTTCAAGTTTACAAATAATATCTTAATCATTAATAGATATTTTTATATGTAGTATATCAAATGTTATGTTTGCAATGATAAATCGTTAAAATAATAATAATTAGTAAACATTATTAATTATCATTTTGTTGGTTGTTAACAGTAAAATAACTATTTACTAAGTTGAATTAACTATCAATTTACCATTTATAAATGATGGTTATTACAAAGTGTTACCTATTGATTTTGTACTGAAGTTCTTAAAGTGAGAAACACGGTATACAAGTATACTGTATAAGTAGTATACAAAAATAGGCTTTACCATGTGGTTATTTCATATAGACTATTTATTTATTGAATTACCAGAAAACATGCTATATCGTGATATATATCGTTATCGAGATATGAAATGACCAGATTTTGGCCATAGCACCCAGCCCTACTTTAAAGGTGCTTTGTTACTTCTGGATAGAGCCAGGTTAGCTGTTTCCACGTGTTCAGTCTTTATGCTACGCTTAGCTAACCGACTCCTGTCTGTAGCCTCAAAAGCGAAATTTAAATAGTAAAATTATAAAAAGAAAATGAATAAGCGCACACTTCCCCAAAATGTCAAACTATTCCCTCAAATAATATTGGGTTGCTTTAATTTAGCACATGAGAATGAACAGTTACTTTGGTTACCAAGCATAATGCTTTCATGTCTGAGATGGAAACTTTAAATTAGAATTTGTAATTTGTCATCAGATTTGATCCTTCAAAAGGTTTTATCACAGTATAATAATTAGCATTCAGCCATAAATAGTTTCATAGGTCAGTAGGCTATCGAGTTTAACCAAACTTTGAGCTGTGTGACAGAGTTGACTCTGGGTTGAGAAGGAGAGCTCACAGATGGCACGGGGCTGGTTGGGGAGGGGGGACGTGTCTAAAGCTGCCGTGCCTGAGCCTGACTCACTCCACTTGCTTTTGAAGTAAGTGAATCACAGGCATAATAAATGAAGGGTAAATTCAGCCTGTTTGACAGCTGACGTCTCTTGCCAGCAGTGAGCTCTCCCACTCCCTCTCTAACATACAGTCAGTAAAGGAGGAGGAGGAGGAGGAGGCCAGCTGTTAAAGGGGGAAAGTGGTTGAGGAGGGGCAGAATATATTGGGATACACAGCAAAACAGCTCCATCTTAACAAGTCATTTAGTCTCATAATCAGTCTTAAAATCTTCTGTAGGATTATTTTTGATAAAGATGAATTGATTCCAGTAGGCTATGTAGTAAAAAAATATTGCATTTGGTTTGGATTTTTAGCCATGATAGCAGCATGTGCTTAGTGCTAGTTAGCAAAGATGCTAAGATAGTGAACATATGGTAGACATTACAGTATATCTACTAAACATGATGGCGTGTTGGCTTTGTCATTGTGAGCATGCTAGCATGCTGATGTTAGCATTTAGTTCACTGGTTCACAACCTGGGCGTCCCGACCCCTATTAGGGGTCGACAAAGCGTCACGGGGGGGTCACAAGGCCTTCTTAATTTTAAAGGGTGTAAGACCATTTTTTTCATTATACAACAGTCCTATATCTGAAGAAAACTAAATGAAATTGTATTTTTTTAAATTTGGATTATTATTTAAGATATGTAAGGAATAATGTACAGCGAGCTGGTCATTGTTGTGAAATAAACCCTGACAGGGGTGATGCGGCCGAACGGAGGGGTCTTACATCGCCCTGAAAAGGTTTATTTCACAACAATGACGGCTAGCTGTACATTATCCCGCTTATTACACGGCCACTTACTTAAGAAATCAATAATTTGTCACAAAAACGGTCCGCCAGAGTCCGACATCAGAACTGCGGCTTTAGTATGTAATACATAGCAACAGTCTGCTATAAAGAAATAACAGACCGTAGAACGCCGTGATTGACCAATCAGAATCGAGTAAGGGCATGATGAAGACGTGAACTAAAGTTATATTCATTCTCTCTGCTAAACAGCTTCGTCCTGCATTAGAAAAGTACGCAGTTACAATAATCAAAGAGCTAATAGAACAATGGCCCAGCGTCAGGGAGAAGAAAACACTGAATTTTATAAAAAAGAAGCCTATTAAAGGGACTCTATGTAAGATTCAGAAATTGCTTGTTAACAGCGACACCTGTGGCCTTTAAGTCAACGAAAGTCAGCGTCTTGTTGCTCGCGCTCGCGCTCGCGCTTGTGCTTGTGCTCGCTCTACATAGACATGAACGAGCATCGGTTAAAACATTGAGGCGACACACGTCAGCTGAAACCACAATATCACTCTATATTTCACCTGCTTGGCAGTAATGTTAGCTGACCAGACGAAGGTCTCTCCATGAATCAATGCTGATACTGTGTTGTCCTTCTTCAGACTCCCGTCTTCTGCAGTGTGTAGTGTGCGCGCGTGCACGTGAGAGGTGGAGCGAATGAGAACGAGCACGGTGTGTGAGTGAAGGCAAGCAGGCAGGCAGAGGAGAAGAGCAGCATCGACTCTGGCCCTGGAGACCAAGGCTACGGTCTCCCCTGTGTCTCGGGGGGCTGGAGCAGGAAGAGTTGACACTGTTTTGCAAGACCGGCTTCACTAGATTTAACTTTGCGGTTTTGGTGCTTCCGTGTAGTTTGTGTTGGAACAGCGTAGTCACACGCGAGCGTGCATGGGACACCGACCCGATTTATACGTGTAAGAAGTTACAAACAGTCCCTTTAAGTATGTATGATTGTTAAAAATAAAAAAATCCAAATCGCTCGTTTTATACAAACTTCCTGCAGTTATTGCGTTCACTATTTGGGTTAATGGTACAGTTTATCAGTTGTTCTGTTATTGTTATGCACTGAATATAATATGAAATATCCATAAAATATGTCAAAATATTAGTCAGGGGTCGTCAGTTTACTAGAAAAGGGGCCCCTTAAGGAAACAGGTTGGGAACCATACAAGTACAGACTCAGAGAGCTGCTAACATGGCTGTAGACTCTTGTGAACCACACATTTTTTTTGGCTATTTGTTGCGACAACTACAGATGTTTTAACACTGATTACTAAAATGAAATGACTTGTTGAGATGGACATTTTTCAGACTGCAAAGTTTAGAATTCACTGACTGGGAAAATGAGAAAAAAAGGGGGGAGGTAGAGGTGTTTTTATTTACCAGCCTCTTTCTCGATCTTTCTCTCTTTCAGTTATCAGTTTCACTCTCTGACTCACACATTATTTAGTGCAACACACACACACTTACACACACACACAGGTCAGACATACAATAGGTCACACAATAGGGGATGAGGAGATGAGGTGGAGGGATGACGATAGACTTTTTGTTAGCCATCGTCATCCCCGAGCAACAGGAAACCCACACAGGACTGGCATTCACTTTCATTTTTCCTCAGTTTTTGTAGCTTAGGAGCCGAGATCAAAGCATTATTGTTGTCATTTTGCTACAGCGTCACCATGCCATTGTGCATTTGTCTGCGTCTAATAAGATGTGGCGCGTGTGAATAAGACCCTTTAGAAAGAAGCCAAATGCCTTTCAAATGCCAGTCCCTGCAGCAGAAATCAAAAGATAAACAAGAGGGTGAGGAGGAGCAGAACTGAGGAGGGACAAAAGGGGTAAATAAGGATGTAAGGATGACACAATGGCCAGCTAAGATTGATGGAATGAGGAAAAAAAAGCAACGAAGAGAAAGGGATAACTCAAAAAAATAAGAAGCGGATGGCCTCACGTTCAAAGTCAAGGAAAACTATTGGGCCATGCTCAAGTTCGGCGCAATACAGCACTTTCAGGAGGTTTCCCATGAGCCCCCTGGAACAGAGAGAGGGGAGAAGTCTGTGGGTGATGAGGGGACGGGTGTTGGGGTTGTGCGCGTGAACGTGTGTGTATGTGTGTGTGAGTTGTATGTGTGTGTGTGGTGTGTGAGAGGTGAAGGTGTCGGGGTGGGGGCCTGGATGAGATGGGGTTGTTGGAATGGGAATGATGGAAGTATGTCCTGGGTGAAGCATGGCAACATGGACACAGAGCTTCTTTAATCCCACTCCTATAGTTTTATTTATAGCTTGATTTGAGTAGAAAAAGTCATTGATTTGGTGATGATAGCAATCCTCAAGTTTAAAGGTCACATGCTACAGAGAGAAAGTCCAATTAAATCTACTTTTTCATCTGCAGAATTCTATGTAAAAATTACAAGTATAAGAATGTATTCCTCATTTTATGGCACAAATGTTAAAAATATGGGATTATAATTGTTTCAATAGCAATTGAGCAAATTATCCCAAAAATATAAAAATAATTGAATAAATAAAATATTTGAAAAACAAACAAAAAATGTAATACAAAGAAAGACTACTTTAATTTATTTCTCATTTTCTGTCAAGAATCAAGCAAAAGAAAGAGAGAATGAAAAAATTTAAAAATTAAAAATTAAAAATAATTCTATTTAAAAAAAGAAGAAAATATTAGAATTAATTTCTCATTTTCTAGCAAAAATCATAAGTCATATGGGATTATATTTATTTCAATAACAATTGAACAAATTATCCCAAAAGAATACGAAAAGAGAGAGAATTAAAATAACTGTAAAACCAAAAAAAATTAAAATAAAATAAATATACTATAATTTATTCCTCATTTTCTGTTCACAATCATAAATTATACAGGATTATAGGAATTAAGCACATTATCCCAAGAATCAAACAAAAAAGAGAGTATGAAAATAATTGAAAATTAAAAAATAATTCTTTGTAAAAAAATAAATAAATAAAAAATAGTAAAATGTATTCCTCATTTTCTGGCAAATAATTGTTATTCATCCTCAATTTTTTATTTTTTTAAATTCTTGAGAGATTTTGTTGAATAATATTGATATAAATCTAATCCTATAAAATTACTACCTATAAAAATGCACACCTACAAGGAGTCAAAGCTCTATATATTGTATAAAATTCAGAATATATATAAATCAGTTTTTTTTATTTATTTGAGGACAGTGTTGTTTGAGAGGTAACAGCAGAAATTAACTCTTCTCTGAAAATCATATGGATGCTTGTTTGCCTCACTGTAATTACCTACCAGTTTATTTATACCTAAGCACCACATATATATTTCTACAATCATTGGATAGAGCAGCTTTCAGCATCAGAAAGCAGTGAGAGTGGGACTAGAGAGCGTCTGATAATGACAAACCACACCCACAACAACACTCCATCACACCATCAACAACTCAGCAGCTCACATCCAAATATACCTCCCCGTGACCCCACCCAGCGACCTCCCACTGAACACCTCTGCTGCACACATGTGCACTCACATTTCAAGCACACCGACACGTGCACACACCCCGGCGCTCACTTACTTTCAAAGTCCAGGAAAAAATGTGGACAGTTCTCTAAATCCTTGCCAAGGACCTTAATGAGGTTCCCCATGGCTGGCGACCTGGACGGGAGGAAACAACAAAATGCATACAGTACGCAGAACCTGGCAACCCAGAGTAAATACACAACATGCACATGGAGAACACAGCAGGTTGTGAGTGTTTAATTTTTTTTTTACCCATCTGCACTTTTCTAATTATCTCTTCTTCCTCTCCTCCTCCATCCTTCTGTCTAAACAATATGTCCAGAGCGAAGTCAGACATCCCAGTCATAAATGACACTGATCACAGTTTGCATCCCATACACAGTGTATGCTGTATTCGATTAGAGGGGGGCCGAAATCCAGTAGTGAATCATTTAGCTCACTCATCGGGAGTCACTAGAGCTGAGCAGCGGTTTTAATCCATTTACATTACTATAGTAACCTAATAAAAGCCTGCTATGTACGGCCTCCTTTTCTCCTAATGCTCTTCAAGTACAGCAGTCTATGGATACTTTATGACAAGCTCTTTATACTTCATACCCAAAGGCCAGATGCCAGAGCTTTATGAGACCAATGATGCACGCTTTATCAGATTATACTGCAGGTCAGACAGGCAGGATAAACAGCATTATATGCTTGTATGGTCAGATAAAACAACATATGTCAGGTGTTTTAATAATGAAGACCACGACAGTGGACCCCTGGTTTCAACCTCTTCAATCTCAGTGGGCCAGACGGTGTAGACTCCAAATATTATTCAAAATAGGGGTGGGCCATATCACAAAATTAGGTTTTGATCCGATACCAAGTAATAAGGCCAGAGCCAGCATTTGAAAATGAAAAACAGCACTCCTCTACATAATAGAACATAAGCTAATGAGTCATGATTTATGAGGTGGATACATCATTAAAAGGATCCTTCTGAATACATTTTCATTACCACCAAATATTAAGTATATCTTTTTATTATTCTCTAATTACTTTATCAAGAACACGTTAAAAAAAGTACAATTTTTAATAGGAAATTTATGTGATATTGTGGCAAAAGATTGTGTGTGAATTCTTTGAACTAACGGTGATTACAGTATTCACACAACAGCAGCCAGAGATGGGGACTTGGACTCACACTTAAGTCGCACACACAGTGACTTGTGACTTGGACTTGCAAAAGATGACTTGTGAGCATGTGAACTGTCACTAGTTGGAGACCCAGTGTACTTATACAATACGGTTGTACTCTAACTGTTATTGAAAAATATGTTACGGTTATTATTGCATGCTTAGTAATGTTTAGGGCTGTGTTTTGGCAAGAATCTGGCGATACGATACGTATCATGATACGGGGGTAACGATTCAGTATATTGCGATACTGTAAGCAAAGTGATATTTTTTTAAATCTAATTTTAGGAAAACTGTCATACTATAAAGAAGACTCCACCATATATATAAAATCTGAGTACAATTTGTATGCTGCATTCTGGATCTGCATTAGCATTTATCACAGTCCCTGTAACATCCGACATCATAGCTCAACTTTGAAATGAAATAAAGTATTGACTGAGTTAATCTTTGCATGTAAACTATTATTAAAAATCGATAGTTTTTGAGAATCGATACAGTATCACAAAACATAATATCACGATACTCAATATTTTCAATATTTTCTTACACCCCTAGTAATGTTAGCAATATTTTCCTGTTACCCTGAGTAATGTCAGTTTATATCCATATTTAGGGGCAAAATACAGCTATCTAATTTAAATGAAAGTTTTCATTGTGTGTTTTTTTTCATATTGCTTTGCTGATACTGTATGCTAATAGATAAAGGAGTGATGATACAGTACATGCTTGAAATTCCTTAGATATAGCTATGCCGTGTTTTAAGCAGACTGGATGGCATGCAGCAGATGATAGGACGCTCATTACAACCAGAAGAGACTTGACTTGGACTTGCAAAAAACAAATTGTGAGCATCTCTGACAATAGCAGAGAAGTACTATTCCTGCCTAGAATATGATCTAACATGGATCTATCTTTTGGTATCAATCCTGCTGCCGCTTGTAGCTATCTATATTCAAAACAGGACTTAGTATTTTAGTATTAGTATCTATACTTAAGGTATCGGACCACCCACCCCTAGTTCAAACACACAGTTTAGTGGTGTGTAATTGGTGGAGACTTCAATGTTTCCACAAATACCAAATATGTCAGAATTATGGAATTGTGTTTAAAATGATGCCCAAGACATATAGTGTAATATTTCCATTTGAATGAATGGTGCAGCCTTGAGAAATACAGTGTCACATCATACAGCTTCAATAAAGAGCTGGAACAAGCTGATACAGAAAATATGTGATATTGTCAGACAGTGCGTAATAACATGTTTTTAACAACCTCAAAGCTACTTAAAGAGGGAATTTAAGGAAAATGGATGTTGAGGGATCAAAGAGGGAGAAGACTGAGAGGCCGCATAATAAAAACACAGAATAAACACAAAAACCAAGTGGAATCCAATATTCAAAAATGACTCTCAGCTGTGCGAGTATTAAAGCCTCTCCTCCCCTTCTCGATCATAAAGAGCCATCGGTGGCAGCGGCCAAGTTTCACTTCCTCTGCCGTATCCTCTGTGTTTATGTGCTATGTTAGCACATAGCCAAGGCCTATCAGTTTCCCCCCTGCAAGACTGATTTACTGGCCAGCATTAGCATGTTTACGAGATGCCACCGTCCCGCAAAAAAAAGCCGGCCTTTTTACTGTTACTCAGCAAGAATGGGTGTTGCATTGCAGCACTGAGGTTCAGATAGAGAGGGGATGGAGGTAACACTGCCAGACAGCTGGCTGACATTCTCCAAAGTATAGTGGTTTCTCTCTCAGATGAGTATCTACTGTATTATATACGTCTACAAACTCTGTTTGGGGGCAGAGAAAGAGAGCTATATGCTGAGTCACTGCTGTAACCCGTGAGCATCAGTCCAGACGTGTAAAACGCATCCCCGTCTCCTCCTGACTTTTAGACCACCTGCTCCCAGATTCACGCTGAACTGACGCTATGAATATATGAATAACAGATTCATATCTGACAAGGTGATTGCAAAGGCGAAATCAGATTCAAATCAGAGCCTTGTATAAAGCAACGAAAGCTCCCTGACATGTGAATAGGTGAGTGTGTGTTAGAGGTAGCCACACACACACACACACGTTAACACACATACACTAAGTCTGGAGCAGCATGTGGTCCATCCTGAGAGCAGCGCTCGGCTGATGGTTGCCAGGATACTGTTGGCCTGGTAATATCGTCTGCTCGTCTCAGCAGAAGATGTGGAGAAAAAAAAAACATCCAGCTCTGCGCACACACACTGGGTCAGTTGCTTACAACAGTGATGTGATGCATCAATCTTTACTTAAACGGCAGTCAGCCTTTGTATTAATTGCAGAACAAAGATGGTAAACACAAAAAAAGAGGAAATCAAGTAACCGGCAGCTTCTCACACCTCTCTATTCTTACCCTCTTTTCCTACGAGTGATTCGCCTCTTCCTTTATCTTTCGCCCTCAGTTTCTTCTCCCCCGTCCTGTCCTTGTCCTCCCTGCTTTGTGAAATCGTTGCTGTGAGTAAATCCCAGGTTAGCCCGGCTCAGAGCGTTGACTGCAGTCCCACGGTGGCACCGGTTGCCACTCTACTGTTCATAGAGACTGATGTAAACTTCTGCTCTTTCTCCCTCTTCTGCCTCTGTGTATCTCCGTCCACTTCACACTTCTCTTTTTCAGCCATCTATTTAAAGGCCTGCGGTTTTTTCTCTATTTGGTCTGTGCGCTACAGTAGATGCTGCTTTTTGTTTTGTTTTCAAGCCGTTTGTAGAATAGGATAATGTGAGGTTGTTGGTATAAAGAGCATAAGATTATTTATATTTCTTCTGTCTTTATCCTCTGGCCGTATCATCCTGATGCGTGACCGTATCTTTTCAGCTCTTACACAAACAGAGAAAACTCCTTCTCTCTTTTCGTTTCTGACGTCAGACTGGGTTCCTCAAAAATATCCCCTCTGCCTCACTTCTCTATTTCACCACTCTCCCCGGCTCGCCTGGCCTCGTCTTGTCACAGGACATCTATGTCACGGTGCCATTCGGTCTCACTGGTGGCCCTTAGGTGCAAACAAATCTAAGTGGCAGAATGGAAATGGAGATCAGGCTGCGCAAACACACCGGCGTCCATAAAAGCCGTTGGATGTATCGCAGGCTCACTGATTGAACATTAAGACACGGCATTCTCTGAATTAGGAAGTGTGTTTGGTGGCCACCGGTTGCAGTTTCTGTTACACGCACAATGTTTGCAGTCAGCCAGCATGAAAGTGGAGCAAAGTGCTTGTCTTATGCAACCGTGCAGCACACAGTTCTCATCTGTAGTCCGGCAAGAGAAACCAAGCCGGGGGGCTCCTCGAGTCTTAATAAAGACACGGCTTGGCTCCCACATGGCGGCTGAAAAGCAAACCTGGTCCAGACTGGAAGCCAAAGCGTCAGAGCGAGGCCTCTCGGCTTCCTTTCAGCTCTTACTGAAAGATTCCTCCTGTTACAGCCCAGGAGCTTCACCAGTGTGGATTTATACCAAGCACAGAAACACCACCGCTCTTCTTTGCCAAGGCTAACCACTATTAACGCACCAATAATACCATCTGAATTCCCTTTCTCCATCTGTGCGTCTCTTTCTCTCTGCCTCTAAACCACAATGATCTCTCTTTCTGTCGCACAATGGCTGACTGGGTGTTCAGTGGCCTGTGAATCAAACCATGCAGCAGCTGTACTGTACACAACGGAAGCAGCGACTGTACTATCTTTCCTCTCTACCCATCACTGTTTCCTTATTCCTAAATTGTCCATCCGTCTCTCCTCTCTCCGACTCGCCCATATGGTGTTGTGTCCTTATTTTTCAGCTGCTGTTCTCTCTCTCTCTTTTTTCTCTTAGCATTTTTCCACTCCTCATTTTTGATTCCTACCTTCGCTTGTGTTTATCCCTCTGGAACACTTCACTGCATCAACCAGGGCTTGTCAGCTCCACACGGTGGTTACAGCATCAGCACCCACCACCTGACAAACAGACGGACAGGTAGACAGAGAGAAAGAGAAATTAACATAAAATTTAACATCATGCACAGTAGAGTGTCGGGAGAAGCAGGAATGTAGAAGGCTTGATTTTGGTTTGAAGGAGCGTTGAGTCAACCATGGCAAGGAAAAGCAGGGCCGTAAAGGGCAAATTAACATAAGAACAAAAAAATAAAATAATAATTATGTAATTAGGCTAGTGCTAGTTTGCCTTGAGGTGAGAATATGATTTCACCTAGCTAGCTTTGCAGTGAATCTTGACAGAGATTTATCCTACTACTACATCGAAAAAAGTCTATAGTTTAAACCTGCAATAACTGTTTTTGCCCACTTGGGGACCGCAGAAACAAGCTCTGATCACAACACTAACATAATATCAACTGAGTTGAATGAGTGAACATGTTAGCCTACATTTGAAGTCGTGTTTGTGTGCACGCAATGAATGTAAATCCAATATTCACTCCCCTTTTAGCTCTGTTTTGGTCTTCGCTAACTCCTTTGCAAAATATCCGTCTCTTTAGCTGCTAAATGCTTCACTACATTCACCAGCTAGCTGTTAACTCTTTCTGCCATTTGGTGCTGCACTAGCCTGTTCTCATTCCCAGGGAGTAAAATACCGATGTTTTGTCACGACTGTTGGTGTTCGATACCGCTGCACAAGACACCCTTAAGTGTCGGTATGAAACGCACCGGGTTTTCCATTAACTACGATGTAAACCCATCCGCGGTAACGGTAAATGCTCAGAGAAAGTGCTGTAGTTTAAAGAGACACAAAGGGCCAGCGGAAGGGGAGGTGGACGGGTCCAAGAAACACAGGGCTTTCATCCGGGAGACCGCTGTTCATGTCCCGTGCGATATGTTTCACTTTCACTTTACAATCAGCTGATTGTACGTGTCCCGTGTTCACAACGTCAAGTCACATTTTCACTGTACAACCGTATTAATTTTAAGCCCAACCATGCTGTATTTTCCTAAACCTAACTAAGTGGTTTTGATGCCTAAACCTAAGCAAGTGTTTTTGTTTAATTGACAACATTAAACATGTGTTTACTGCAGGCGAAAATTGACGCCGAGGGGTCTGACAAAGCGTCAGTATGTAATGAGTGGAGAGGATGAGAACGTGTTGGCTGCACAGATGGCGTACAGTGGTTCTGTAGAGCTTTTTCACTGAAAACAGCTGCCTGATAAGAATATTTTGGTCTTTTTGGTCACCAGAAAACCAAAAGAGTGAGCTGAAACAAGCTAAAAGGTTCAGCAGCACTGAGAGGAACTGCAGAGTCAGGTGATAGTTCTCTGTGAGTTTGTCACTACGAACAACCTCTTTTACGTTAGATGTTATTTGAGATATTATTATTATTATTATTTTAAAGAGATTAGAGGCGCTGTAAGTGTCCCATGATGGTCCAGATGGAGTGATACCATTTGAGCTATAAATTTCTACACAGCAGTTAATCCCTCTTGGATCAGAAACAAAAAGATGTATATAGCTTCAATCCAAAATTATCAGTTCTTCCATTCCAAAAACTAAATCAGTCTAATCTGAGAACCTAGAAGGTATTTCTGTCTTTCCCATTTTTACATTTCGATAATGGATTAAGCTCGTTAAGCTTATCTCCCTCATTGTGCGGCTCAAACAACTCCAGCGCTGTCTTACCCGCTGACTGGTGTAACTATTAACACAACTGCTGCTGCCGTTGCATCATCGAATCTCATCAGGAGAGAGTGCAGACAGGAGAGAGGCGGAGGGGGGCCTTTGAAGAATAGTTGCCAGGGAAACACAGCCTCTTATTCTCATGGCAACACACAGTCCGGTACCGTTCAGTGTTAGCAATCAGGTGGATTGGATGGCTGGATGAATGAATGGATGTATAGACTATAGGCTCCTTAATCTCCAGAGTGTGGGACGCCAAAGCATTGCCTTTACTGCTTGTGGGGGTTGTAAACCAGACTGTCCACTGCTGGAATTACATGTCCTTTACCTTAGATAGGGATTTTTATTTTCACTGTGTGTTCCCTTAAAGTAAATTGCCTAATGCTTATTGATCTCTCTTCTCAGTGAAAGGGCAAAGGTCAAGTACTACACAGGATGCTGAGGTCAAGGGAGGTGACGACTTGAACTAAGCCACTGAGGTTATCACGCGTGGACAGAGTTACGGTAAGATAAACATCTTCTCACTTTGAAAACTGACATGATTTGGTCCCTAAACTGTATGAGTCTCATATGTCAACAGGGAAAGTCCCTCAGAAACTCACATCATATACATTTTCTCATATTTCTAACCACAGAGAAGTAGTTGTTTTAGGTACAGACATATCATTAATGAAAGGCCAGCAGCTCTTGTCGTAAATATTAATGGATTTTTCAGATCAAATTGAGAGCAGACATATAATTTCACTCCGGCTTCAGGGCCCTGACTACACAGTTTGATGGATTACTATTT
The DNA here is from genome assembly GCA_916700685.1 of Adelosebastes latens. Lineage (NCBI taxonomy): Eukaryota > Metazoa > Chordata > Actinopteri > Perciformes > Sebastidae > Adelosebastes > Adelosebastes latens. Next base: position 34,333 of record CAKAKR010064968.1, on the reverse strand, counting down.
TCAATTAATTAGTTGAGTGCTTTAGTTTTCCATTAGAGCTCATTGCCACCTGTTTGCTTTCTCAGCACTGTTTATAATCTGATCCGTACACAAACTTCCGTCTTTGTTTTTGCTATACAGCATGTGGGTTTGAAATGCAGTGGAGAGTTAAAGTGACATCTCCACTCTCGTACAACGCCTGAGCCTCGTGCGACTACTTCACTCAGAGCAGCTGTCAATCACAGCTGTCAATCATGAAGTCTCACCCCCTTTTTATAGCATCAAATAACTAATTAAAGCCAAACTTATCAGAAAAATTAACTTGAACATACATCAGCGTGACAACAACTACATTAAATGCTAGAAACCATCTTTGGGAAAAATATATTTGACGTGTACTTTGACTTTTTAGTTTGGCAAGAGGCTCCAGAACATATTTAGTGCTGGGCTTGAAGGTTCATTCATGACCTTGGAAACAGCAGCTTGACAAAACAATTCCCGCAACACGGTCTACTTGTTGTTTCTGTTACCACGTGACCGGAATCCCATACCATGTGGCAACAACTAAACCATGATTCTTCCAAAAGATATCCCCTCATTTGATGTTTTGGTGATAGCAGATGGCACATTGCTCCAAAATATCCCATCAACTGATCTAAGATCTGGTGGCTCTAAAGGGAATAGCATACGGTTCATACCATTCATAGCTATACCTACGAAAACGAATGCACTATAACTTGTATATGTCCCACGAAATCAATTTGTATGTAATCCACGTAATCGTGAACCAGGAAGTATAAAGAGCGACAAACGCAGTGAAGGGAGGAGGTCGGGATGGATGGGTGGGTCAAAAACTCAGGACTTTCGCCCAGGAGACTGCTCTTCATACCCTGTGTGAATCCAGAAATACATGTTGATTTAGTTGGAATGTAACTTCCATACTTAAGTTACGCCAAATCACAATCTTTTACTAAACCTAACTAAGTAGTTTTGTTGCCTAAACCTAACGAAGTTCTTTCCTGGGAACATGGAAGTTTATTTTGGAAAGACTGTATGCATGTAATGAGCGGAAATTGACACGTGTTGCTGGACATTCGTAGGAAAACACAAAAAATGAAGAATCATTTTTCGTAAGATATCATACGAACCGTTGTATGAGGATGCGTTCACATTCAGTAACACTGAACACTCTCCGTAAATTTAGTGAGGTTTTTTCCTTTAATCTGTTACTAGTCTGTGTGAATAAAGTGTTGATATAAGATTTTCTTTTGTTTGAAGTATTTAAAGTCAAAACCAATCAATCAGATTCCAGGAAGACTTTGATATTGGCGCTGCCGCTTGATGAGCCCCATCATGAATCAGTGTCCAGCTAATCAAATATTAAACTACTCTGCAGTCTCCAGTGAGCAGACACTGAGAGAGACGTCTGGCCAATCGCAGGGAGAGTCTTTAAATATAGTTGCTTTTTCAGCGACCTCAGAAAGAGATGCTGAGCGTGTCTGAGGAGGGGAAAGCAGGAGATCACAAAGTCATTGTATGCAGACATCTGTCCGTTTAGTTGAGAGTCCGTGGTACTTTGTTCATGTTAGTTCTGCCCACTGAACAGGCCCTTCTTTGAAAAACCCCACTGGTGATTATTCCTATTCTTGCTCTCTATCTCTTTCACTCTTCCTTAACCTTTCGCCCGTTCTCTCGACACACCCCTCTCTCCGCTCCCCGTTCACTCTTTTATGCAGCCGCTCATTCACTCATCTTCTCACCGCTCACCCTTTCGACCTCTTCCTCTGTTTGTGTGTCTTTTACATCCTCCCTCTATCTTTTCATTCTTTGTTCTCAGCATATTCTCCCTAAAGGTAGAGATGAGTGCAGGAGGCTGCGGATAAACCACCATGCAGTACGTGTGTTTTGAGAGTCAGGAGGGGAAAAGAGGAGGCAGTAGAGTGAACTAAACACCCACCTAAACTCAGTTAGTCCTCTGTTTTGTTTGGAGAAAAGGTGAATTATATAATGTACAGTGTTGGTATAATGTACACTGCTGTAAGTAGCGTTATGGTGATGCTGGTGGTAGGTGGGAGGGAAAATAGGTGATGATCATCATATACCGGAGGTCAGTTTTGTGGGAGGAGAGGAGATGAGAGAAATGAGATGGACAGGAGAGAAGAGTAAAGGAAAGGAGAAGCAAAGGAAAGGAGAGGAGAATATAGAAAAGGAAAGGATAAGAAAGGAGAGGTGAGGAAAGGAAAAGAAAGGAAAGGAGAGGAGGGGAGAAGATAGAAAAGGAAAGGACAAGAAAAGAGACAAGAATACAGAAAAGAAGATGAGTGGAGAGGAAAGGAAAGGATAGGAGAGGAGAAGATAGAAAAGGAAAGGACAAGAAAGGAGACGAAAATACAAAAAAGAAGATGAGATGAAAGGAAAAGAAAGGATAGGAGAGGAGAAGATAGAAAAGGAAAGGACAAGAAAGAACAAGAAAATACAAAAAAGAAGATGAGCTGAGAGGCAAGTAAAGGAAAAGAATGGAAAGGATAAGAGAGGAGAAGATAAAAAGGGAAAGGACAAGGAAGGAGAGGAGAGGAAAGGAAAGGACAAGACAGAAAAGGAAAGGACAAGAGAGGAGAGGAGAGGACAATATACACTAGGAAAGGAGAGGAAAGGAAAGGAAAGGAAAGGAGAAGACAGAAAAGGAGAGGAGAGGAGAGGAGAGGAGAGGAAAGGAAAAGAAAGGAGAAGACAGAAAAGGAAAGGACAGGAGAGGAGAGGTGAGGAGAGGAGAGGAGAGGATAGGAGAGGAGAGGAGAGGACAGGAGAGGAAAGGGACAGAGAAGACAGAAATGGAGAGGAGAGGAGAGGAGCATTAACAAAGAGCTAGTTTCAGGAGTATAATGGGAGGTGGCAGTGTCAAACCCAGCTAGACCATCGCTAAAGATTGACCGCCGATGGAATGCTACAGCCAATTTGCCTCAGGCCTACACACACAAACACACACACACGCACACACACACACACACACTCACACACATTGACACACATCCATACACAATTATAGATACTGCCGTCCTTCGCGGAGGTGAGGAGGGAAGGAGAATAAAAGGGGAGAGTGGCTGAGCGTGAGAGCGAAGGATGGAGCGCCACAGAGCAAAAGAGAGATGGAAATGGAAGGAGGAGGTTACGATTCTTCAGCATCACCCCTCCCCCTTCTCTCACACACACACACACACACACACACACACACTGGCTGAGTCTGAGTCCAGAGCGGCGCACGGTGCCTCATGAAAGGGCGATTGCAAATGAGCATTGTGATTCTCTGTGCTGCGAGGCTGACAAAGAAAAAGGGGTGGATAGAGTGAGAAAGATGTCAGAGAGAGAGGGTATGGCATGTTTAAGCTGTACTTGAATCCATTTTCAGTGTGTAACATGCTTCAGTGTGATCATTTTTTTGGTTAAAATAAAGAACTGGGGCAGCAACTGAGGGATTTCAAGGTTTATTTGCTCAGAGGGGGAGCTCTAATGTCTTGTGTAGATATTTCTGAAGGTTTATATGCATTAAGTGCATTTGCATTGATTATATACAGTATCCTGTTTGTCTAAGTGTCTAACATGAAAGATACGTGGTAATATATCATTTTCAATGCTCTGTTTTCTTTCTTTTCTCCACCACAGAGATGAATATATTCCTTATATTTAATGTAGCCATTAATATTTGAGTACCACAATTGGGCTCAGGGGCGTTTTGAACCTCGGAAAAGCAGAGTTGGGAAAAATCGCAGCTTTGAATTGCAGTTTTCCTCTCTGAGCTTCGGCTGTCGGAGGACGAATGTAAGCTCTTGTTATCTTTATTTGTGATGTGGGATGCCAATTAGCTGCTATCAAAGGGAGCGCTAGAGTCTTTTAGGGGTTGACACGTACCCGCACGGGGGGCTTCTGATGTGTGTATGTGCATACCTGTGTGTTACTGTCATTGCTAGGACTATTGTTGCTCCCCCCACCCCTTTCCTTGTCCTTCCCTGACCCCCTGCTATCTGTAAACAAAGAGAGCAGCGATATACGTCTGTACAGCCAGCAACTCTTTGTCCCTGATGGACTGCTTACACACTGCTTCATATAGGTCAGGGCAGTGTGTGTGTGTGTGTGTGTGTGTATAAGAGTGTGTTTACATATGAAGTTAATTTCATTGGGATGAAAATAAAATTTAATTGAGTTGAATTGATTTGAATGTCTTTGAATTGTGCCGTCTGTGTGATGTGCAGAGCCCTGTACGTACATTAAATTGAATTAATTTGCGCTGAGCTGGTTTGACTTGAATCAAATTGAACTAAACATTTATGTGTGTGTGTGTGTGTGTGCGTGTGTGTGTGTATGCGTGTGTGTGTGTGTGTGTGTGTGTGTTAAACAGAGAGTGAGTGACAAGGACTACTATAAAACAGTACATAAAGGCAGTTTGAACTCCCTGGTGTCTCTCTCTCTGGCTTGTGATTCTCCTCTCTCCTTCAACTCCTTCACTCTTTCAGTCCATTCATTGTCCGTCTGTCTGCTTATCTTTCTCTCTGTCCACTTCCTCGCCTACGTCTCCGCCAGCATGCACGTCAGCAATTCTTCTCTTCTTTTACACAATTATATGTTTTGTTTGTGTCAGAAATCTAAATCCCTACTCCTACTACTGTCTCATTCAGATCCTTTCTGTCCCCTTGTAGGTGTGTTCCAACTCCATACTGTACAGACTTTTTATTTTTAAAGATTGTTTTTTTGGCTTTTTTTCACCTTTATTGGACAATAGCTGATAGTACAGACACAGACTGAAAACATGGCATGACAGAGAAGGATATGACCTGCAACAAAGGTGCCCAGTCAGGATCAAACTGGGAACGTTGTGTCTAAAGCAGTCATTCCCAAAGACTGGGTCGGGACCCACAGGTGGGTCGCAGGAGATTTCATTTTGGGTCGCCAAATAAATTTGCAGTATTTCTTCCGTAGTCTTTTTTACATTTATATCTGCAGTACACCTTTGAGCCATGTGAGTTCTGAATGTTTGTATTGTTCTGATAATTGTAGCCTAATTGTAACATTGAATCTAATATGAAAGACTAGCTTACGTTCTGTTTATTTTACTGATGAGAGAGAAAAAAGAGAACCTGTTAATTCCGTGTAAATGCATGTATCTGGTCTCATTTATTAAGTATTTAACATGTATATGTTTTCAATAACACATGAATAAAACAAAGTTGTGATTTATCAAGCATATATCTCTTTGAAATTGCTGGTTTACCTATTTAACATAATATAAGGTGATGAGGAAACGGCAGCAAAAATGGTCAGGAACGTTCATTTACGCACAAATTCGCTTTTCTCACGATTTATCGATAAGGCCTATTGTGAATTGGGTTGCGATGGTTTGTCATTTTTAAAAGAGTGGGTCCCTAGAAAAAAAGTTTGGGAAAGACTGGTCTTAAGCACCAAGCCACCATAATAAGTCTGAAATGTGTACACACTGGGAAAAAATACCTGTCAAATTTTACAATTTTATCACAATGGATATAGATTATAGTGAGAGTAGTAAGTTTTCCAGAGTGATCTTAGAAAACAGAAATAGAAAACAAATATTTCGAAGAGCATTTTTCTTTCTCTCTTGCACAAAAATAAAGTAGACCTCTGAATCACTGTCCACATCTCTAAATTTTTCAGAAATTCCAATGTGTTGTTTACATTGACCGCTGTTTCCCTGGTTGAAAAAACAATTAATCCAATCAGAGTTTTGTGGGTGGGACTAACATCGTGTTCTAACTGGATGCAAGCATCCGACTATCACATCATGTAGCATTGTACGCTCTTTGTCCACACTTAATACCATATCAACCATATCAGACTGGAGACGTAACCACTTAAAATATGGGTTAGTAGTACTGTACGTGCTATCTTCCTACGTTTGTACTTTTTAAACAGAAAACACATTTTTTATATATTGTGATATTTACTGTACATAACATACAATAGCCAACATCAAGTATGTTGTTAATAGCGATCTTCCTCCAGCCAGCTGCCACCTTATTTAGGTTTTTGTAGTGAAATGAGGAGGTATTGTACTGATAACTCCTCAGGCCCGCCGTGCATCGTGCTCGTGCCCGGGACAAAATGCGTCAACGCCACAGGCAGCGACACAGACAGGTGCCGAGATACAGCACAGGGAGTTTAACAACAGATTAATCTAACATTTTGACTGATTTTTTCATAAACAAGAATGGTGACGTCATCTTCCCCCGTGCCAGAGCCAGAAAAATGATGACAGAAAAATTGCCACAAAAATGGCAACATGCATGGACGAGGTCGTCGCATCTGTAGGCTGCAGGTTTTTGTAAGCCGATATAAATATAACAACTCTTAAATAAACAGAAGACTAAAAAAGAAATCAATGTCAGAGAGAATAATAGAGTGAAAATTAAAGGGCTACTACTAGAAGTCTGATTTTCAGGCATTAAAGTACAGTCATTTGTGTATATTACAGTAACAGCAAAAACAGTATACTGTTTATACTTGTATGTAGTACATACTGTATACTATTACTACGCATGTGTGGAATTGGGAAACAGGATGTGTCCCGCAGCACATGACCACAGAGAATGAATGAATGCGGTGACCTCTGACACCAGCGTGACCTAGAATCTATATACAGCTCGGTGTGTCGAAGTCATCCACCCTATACATACTGGGAAGAGCTGCATGTCCTTGACGGAGGCGATGCTCCATCACACTGTGCTGCAGTGTGTCTCACATGGCAGAGGATGCGGTGTTACACTATTCTCGGTCCCACTGGGAGGGGCAGAATCTCCCCAGCAGCAGCAGCTCTCAAATATAGGAAATTGGCTGCGATGTAATGTATGGGCTCAAGATGACGCAGAGAAAAAAAAAATTGATGGAACAGGATGAGAAAAAGTTGATTTGGGACAATTTGGTGGATCCCTTGTGTGAAAGTTTGAGATCTTGGCTGTTTTTGTGGTTTATTTCTGTCCAGGGATTTATTTCGAGTTACAATGCCTATTTTCTCTTTGTAGTTTGATGCAAAAAAAATGATATATACAGTAGATGAATCCTCACTGGCTCAAGCTGAGCTAATTAGTGAGCGTGTGTGTGTGTGTGTGTGTGCACAGAAATGGAAAAAAATAGAGTCGTTGTGTATCGTCTCACAAGCCTGATCAAACACTGAACACAAGCGTGGATGCCAGCAACCTAATGTTCCCACGGCAGATCTGGCATACACACGTGGACAAACACACACACACACAGAAACAGATAGCGACATACAAAGACAGTGATCATACTGAAATGAGAACCGTTCACTAAGCCCCGCCCTCCTTGGTTACCGTTGCTATGCTTGTCAAGCTTTCCGTTCTTGTACGACACATGCAGTTTACAATAATACCAATGATCAGCCTATAACTTGAAATTTTTAGTAATTTTTAAAACAATGGTTCCTTGATTTCACACAGACGTAGACAGCAGGCTTTTCCTCAGTTGGTGATCCATATAGGAGGCAAGGACATAAAGGAGCAGCATTGTTTCTGTACTGCTTGTTTGAACTAGTCTGTTGTGCTTGAAACGCCGCCTAGGTGCAATGAATAAGTGGACATTGGAGCCCTGCAGTGTGCGAGCTATTTATTTGATTATTCCATAGAGCTTGTTTGCCCTAGTATTACAAACAGTGCTGGCGATATGCAGAAATTCAAATATCACATTATTTTTGACCAAATACCTCGTTATCGATATTGCGACGATATTGTAGGGGGAACTCTTAGTGCTCACAAAATATTTACACAATGAGATCTTAGATAAATAATCATCAGTAATGTGTATATAATGACCAAGTGGGTAAATGCAAATAATAGAACAGCTGGTGAGTTCAGAAAATGACATCACTTTACTGTAATACAGCCTTCAAAACCAGTAAAAGACAACACTTATGCCGTATTACGATATCCAAAATCTAAGACGATATCTAGTCTCATATCACAATATCAGTATAATATTGATATATTGCCCAGCCTTAATACAGCGCAGTATGATAAGGGAAATTTTGAAGATCAGACAGTAATTTCAACCTGACATACTAACCCTGTTTGTTTGTTACAGAAAGACATACTTGGACAAGCAACACAGAGGTTATGGTGGATGTATTTATGCTTTATTAATGGCATTAAAGGACTGATTGATGTGTTTGGCAAAATATCCAGTAATGTTGGCTGGGGTTGCTGATGTGTCAAACCTAATAAAGAGCATGACAGAGCTTCTAACGTTAGCCTAGACTCTGATATAGTATCATTCAGGACTCCCACACTGTAGGTAAATACTATATTATGAATGTGCCAGTCCTGAAGGTAACTTACAAATTAATAGTAGTTACCTCCGCCAAGGTGTTATGTTTTCGATTTGGTTTGTTGGTCTGTTTGTCAGCAGGATTACAAAAAAAGTACAGGCCCGATTTTCATGAAACTTGGTGTAAGGGTGTAGCATGGGCAAAGGAAGAACCCATAACATTTTGGAGCGGATTGTGTGGTGATTTGGTGGCCTTGGTGAAAGTCTTCGCTCTCAGAGTGCCCTTCTAGTTTGTAAATGATATGTTGCTTTGGTTGTGGAAGTAGTGCCGCTTTAGGGCGGCTGTGGGTCCCAGGTAGAGCCGGTCGCCCACCAATGTTCTTGCTGCATCCACGAGGGTTACGAGTGTCCACACAGCCAAAGTGACGTCACACCATCAGACGCGACCATTTGTGAGGGTCTCGTGCAGCATATTTTTAATCTAACTACGCAGACTCGGATGGGCGGAGAAAATGGAGAACTTTGAGGAGCTTTGAGAATGTCTGTTTGCCGCGAGGAGAAACTGCACAGAGGATAAAAGATCCAAACGTTTCCTCATCACGATTTCAGCTCATTTCCGTGCTACCGTCCTTGCAGAAAGCATAACTGAGGCTTTAGCAATCCAACTACATAGTAAGCTAGTTAGCCAGACATGCTATTGCTTGCACGTTACGTTGGAGCAGATACACATGTGTGGTTTTGCTCTTGTGTTTTTGGGGTTTGGAAAGGCATAACAATTGACCAACTCTTTTGATATTGTTCTTACTAGAGCTTGACCAGACCTGCTTTGCCTGGTTACCGTTGCTAAGCTATAATTGGAGAATCACTGTTCGGGCTGTTGGCGAACGGTCGACTGAAGAGAAAAGGTAGAGATTTAACAGAGAGACTTTGATCAGTGTTGCCAAATTGACGACGTTGATGTTAGATTTAGCGGCTTTTCAGACCCTCTTAGAATCTTCATTTCTAAAACGTGACTAGCGACAAATTTAGCGACTTATCCCCATCGGGGGAAAAAGCGAGAAATGTATTATATTTTAATTAATTCCAATGCATGCTGCTCAGAGTAATCACAGTCCACGGCTCTTCTGCCAACATCACGGGGTCTCTCCCTCTCCTCTTGCACTGTACACAGTCAGGCAGTCAACTGATAACCACTAAGCTTTATGCAAATGATGCACGATGACGTCACCAATATGTAAATGACTGTATGGCGTCATCTGGCAACTTTTGGCAACTTTTGGAGCTAGTGCTAGCTACTTTCATTGGAAAAGAGTTGGCATCACTGACTGTGATCAGCCGCCTAGTTAAACACACATCGTGACTGTTAGACTACACTCTGTCTTCATATCAGATAGTTAAAGTGTTCCTCTCTCACGTTAGTGTATTTACCTCGAGCCTCAGCAACCAAACAGTCGGTTATATTATCCAGCAGAACTTATTAAGAGAGCTGGAGCCTCGACTGAGATACCATCGCTAAGTAGATAATTGCCTCTTCACTTATTACACACTAATTGCAATACTGTCTCGCTTCCTCTCTTCCCGCTCTGCTCTCTTTAGCCTTCCGTCGGCCTAAATTGGCTTCACCTTCCCATCGAATTGGGGTTATTGATCTTAAATATGACCAGAGGGCGGGCATTTGTGCTGCACATTGACGTTAGTGGACAGCAATTGATCAGATCAAAAGACAACAGGCCATGATACTGTAGGAAGTCCTCAGAGAGCAGATCTGAAGTAATCCGATTACATCCAGAAATTCACCATCTCCTCTTTTATTGCCGTAAGAAAGAGAGCTAGTTTGACAAGCCAAGTCATGTCTGGTTAGAAGTCGACTCGCAGAGGCAGGAGAGGATTCGCTGTGGCCTGCTTCCGTGTCGTACTGGATGTAATATCACACATTTCAAAGAGTTTCAGCAGGACACACGTAACCAGGATGATAACACAGTTTAATAAGACTTTTCAGTAGTTTCCACAAGGGACAATCCAACATCGAGAGTTAGGTTGTATGATCAAAGAGTTATCAGATCTTGGCTCCCTTGTCACTGTGAATTAAATCTCACTGTCTCCTTAATCTATTACCTCACTGGTTCAGTGGGTAACTTCATAGACACGTGTTAAATTAAGGAATCCATCATTTCGAAACTTGTTAGGCGAGTTTTTTAATCAAGTGTTGAGTCACAAGTCTCATTTCTCATTAGAGAATTTTGTTTTCTGTTAAATCACCTTTTTCTTGAATTAAGTGTTTCATTGTCAACTTTAGATCCTTGTTCCTCTTTGTTTCAAGGCACTGGAAGAAAATTCATTGTCTTAAAAGAATAGTGCTACCTTTTGAGAAAGAGGATTGATGCCACTCTCATATCTGTACAGTAAATATGAAGCTACAGCCAGCAGCTGGTTGGCTTAAGCCATGACAGGATCAGCGGTAAAATCGCTCTGTGCCGGCTGTACCATTGTTTTCCAATGGGCAGAGCGGTGGCGCCCGACTTGGTGGAAGGGCTACCCTTAGCGTGGTGCACCGCTCAAAATTGCCACCGAGCGCTCTGCTCAAAGTTCAAATTATTTCAACTTCGACCTCGGCTGCCACTGACCTTTTCAAAGCGCAACCAATAAGAACAGCTGCAGCTGTTGCCTAGAAACAGTGAGTGGCGTTCCTTGTGCTCTTTGTGGTGACATATACCCGCTGCCTCTGCAAGGCTCTGCGCCCTACCTCGCAGTGAGTGAAGAGCAAATCTCTTATCATGTGAAGGCAGCTTTAGCTTAGCATAAAGACAGGAAGCAGCTAGTCTGGCTCTATCCAAAAGTAATAAAAATCTGTCTACAAGCACCTCAAAAGCTCTGTAATAAACACATTATATGGTGTTTGTTTATTCCGTACAAAAACCAAAGTGTAAAAGTCTACTCGTCACCTTGAGGTTGCCAGGCAACCACTAGAGACTTCAGGAAGTTACTGTTCCTGGCCAACAAATGGTTTGGCACATACCCTATATGTAAGCCCACTCTAAAACCACAACTTGTTGTTTTTACTTTGAAAGCCACACTTGAGTAAAAGTACAGATATCTTACCAGAAAACCTGTTAGAATATTACTTGAGTAAAAGTCTTAAAGTATCTGATATTTTCTGTACTTAAGTATCAAAAGTCATTTTCTGATATTAAATGTACGTAAGTATTGAAAGTACAAGTACAAGTAAATGCTGTTAATAAAAAAGCAAGCAAGTCAGAATTTTGAGGTTTATGAAGTATATTCCTCTTAACATGCACACCACCTTAAAAATGGAGGCTACATTACACTTAAATAAAAACAAGGTCTTCACAACTTAAATGATTTAAAGAACAAAATCCAGTTTTTTCTTCCCTTGTAGTCGCATGTAGCATGATCTCACATGCAGCCTGCGTGGCCTGGAGCAGAAATCGAAACTTAACTACAGCTTTGAGAGCACTGAGAGCGAATGATCTAACTTGCGAGCTATGACCACTGATTTCGCCAAACCTGCTTTCTTGCAATAGTAACGGGTAACGAAGATGCTTAGAGGAAATGTATCGGAGTAAAAGTCATATTTTATTTAAGAAATGTAGTGGAGTAAAAGTCAAAGTTGACAGAAATAGATAAACACAAGTAAAGTACAGATACTCCCTAAAAATACTTAAGTACTGTATTATTACTTTGTTACATTACACCACTGTTTTTACTCTTACTATTTTGTACAAATTAAACAAACAAGATATAATGTGTTAATTAGTGAGCTTTCGAGGAGCTGGTAGGTGGATTTTGTTACCTTTGGACAGAGCCAGGCTAGCTGTTCCCCCCTGTTTCCAGTCTTTGTGCTAAGCTAAGCTAACCGTCTGCTGACTGAAGCCTTTATTATTATATGATATATATATAATATTATATTTAGACAGTCTTGAGAGTGGTATTGATTTTTTCATCTAACTCCCAGCAAGAAAGCGAATAAGCACATTTCCCAAAATGTTGCACTATTGTTTTAAGAAACCATAAGACTGAACTTCTGCATAGGCAAAATCCCAAATTTCTCTTTTGTCAACCGTTCTCTGGCAAAGTTGTATGTATTTAATATACTTCTTGCATAGCTATATCAGGACCCTCCCTCACCACCCCGCACCCTCCGTCACGCCACCCCGTCCCCCTTTAACAGGATCATCTCTGCTCTGAGGGAGTAATCCCTGATTTCTGACAATACTGGCTTAAAAACCACAAGATTACCAGGTGGAGACGGATCACATCCCAAATTCCTAAATTGCCTCAACCCTGGCTACTACACTGGTCTGATCCGACCTCTGAACTTCAGTGAAAACAAAAGGATGAAAGCACAAGTGACAGATGTTTGAATGACAGATGTTACTGCTGGACAGATGGGTCGGTCAGTCAACAAGATTAAGAGTGTTTAGAGGATTGTCAGGCATTTTTTAAGAAATCAGTCAGGCCACATAGACAAACATATGGATGACGTTGTATTTTAATCAAAGGATTGAATGCAACATGGTTGTCCATCCACTTGTTTCTGGAATCACTGTCTGTTAAGCTTTTCCAAGTAAAAAAAAAAGAGCAATAATCCACCATTGAATCATGTATACAGGATGTTCAGGGAGAGTTTCAAAGTTATATAAGGGAGATATTACCATCCCTGCTAAGGCAAACGATGCAGGTAGCAGCAAATGTCCTTGTGACTTTCATTTTGATGCTTTGAAATGCTCTTTCAGGCTGTCCTATTAGCATCTATTCAGTGTCAAAATGTTTTGACAAATCACTTTTTCAGGCGTGAACCATGACACTTTGGAGTAGCTGCACACATTTCCGTGTCATTGTACGTGTCACTCATCTGCCTTATTCATAGAGTGTCGGTGAGGGTTATGCCGCGACCTCAGCCATGTCTAGTTCAGTGAAAGCTGGGGGAGATCATTACACATCATTACACCTGATGGGCTGTGTTGACAGTGCTTCGAAGGTGACAAATACTGTGAGAAAGCAGCAAACAAGACAAACATTACCTATCCTCTCCTTTTATTTCGACTTGTTCTAACTTCTAACCTTACATACCCCCATCCTCTATTCCCAGTCCCTCAACGTGTAATAACCGACATGCTGGAGGAGATTTACACACATCTGTAGCGTGAAATCATCATGGGGAAGTATTGTGTGGGTGTGAACTTGGGGTAATTGCAGTTATGACATGGAATAACTGCATATTGTTGAGGAGAAAAGATTGAAATACATAAGGTGATGTACATTAAGAGAAATATAAAGAGAGCCTTGACACCCCCAACCCTCATTCCTGTCTTCCGCCTAGTCAAACCTGATAATACTGACACATGCTAAGGCAACCTAATAAGATACTGCACCTCATATGGACAGAGGAAATGGGACATTGTGAGACACACAGAGCACTAATCCTCTGCAAAAGACAGCAGGACAGAATTATTGTGCAGAGCTGGAAGACACCGCCACATGCTGTCAACACCATTTTGCGCTGAGCATTTTGACTAGATGAGGGTGAAGGAAGTGACAGAATGTACCGAGGTGATGAAGACGGAGGGGGCTTGGAAGGAAATAAATACTGAGAGCGGGGATGAATTAATGAGTTAATGACGGAGAGAGAGAGAGAGAGAGAGAGAGAGAGATGAATAGAAAGAGAGAGAGAGAGTGCACGATTGACAGACAGGAAGAGAGAGAGAAGAGAAGAGGGGGTGTGAGACAAAGAGTGACAGAGAAGGAGCGAGGAGAGAGGAGGAAATGCAGACGGGCATGTTTCTATGGGTGCTCAGGAAAGATTTGGGATGAGGGAATCTTGCATCATCGCGGCAGGCCAATGAAAAGGCTCGGTTAAAATGTTCAAAGGGAGTGTCCTAGCAACAGCAGAGTAAATACCATCACGGCCACCATTCCATCTTAGACCGAAAAAAAACCTATACACACACACACACACACACACACTCAGAGCACACACAAGTTAGCTGTTTCAGTGCACCTTGCCGTTTATTCATACAAGTAAATGGGTTACAATCTGCATATTTTGATTAATGTCCGTAAAGCGTAAAACCTATATATCACTTATAGTAGGTGAGCATGTTTCCAATGACAGTAATAAATTATGACAGACATCAAACTTATATTGTATATACATATAGACAAGATGTATGATATTCAGTACTATGTATAATCTTAGATGGTTTTGTACATGTGAAAAGTAGTAGTAATTGTACGAGTATATATGAGTATTATGTATGTATGTATATACAGTATGTATATATATATATATATATATACATGTACAGTATAGGCACATTTTTAAGTGTATCAATTCACAAATTTCACCATCTGTATTGATAAATGTAAATATGTGTATATATGTATTTATACAGTATACAGTATGTATGTATGTATACAGTATATATATATATATATATACTGTATACAGTATATATGTGTGTGTGTGTGTGTGTGTGTGTATGTGTGTGTGTGTGTGTGTTTGTATGTATACTTTATATGCACATGGATGAATAAGTGTATGTATAACTATGTTGTACAAAAACATAGAGGATAAGGTATACCTACATATTTATGTTTATATATACATACTGCATATATTTATATACACATTTTTAAATGTATCAATACACAAATTCCCCATGTGTATTGATACATGTAAATATGTGTGTATATGTGTATGTATATATATGTATGTACGCCGGTATATGTGTATATATACATATGTATGTATATATATATATATATATATATGTGCGTGTGTGTGTGTGTGTGTGTGTGTATACATCATACATATGTGTGTATATATGTACTGTATATGCACATGGATGAATACGTGTATATATAGCTATGTGGTACAAAAAGAGAGGATAAGACATACCTGTTGTTTGTGATTTATATTGTAACATAACATACTGACACATACTGAAACATGACCAAATTATTGTGTGTGTGTATGCGTGTGTGCGTGTGAGTGTGTGTGTCAGTCACGAAAGTCAACATGGCAGTAAATCATCACTTAATCTACTGATACGGATTATAACCAGAGTCAGTAGATTACAGAGGGATAGACAGGGACCAGATCTTTCAATTACACACCTCTCCTGTCTGTTTCTCCCCCTCCACCCGCCCATACACACTCAAACACCCACACTACTTCATCCTGCTTTCTCTTTCTAACCTTACTATTCATCCATCTCTCCATCCACAGCATCGCTCTCTCATTCCCCCGCACACACAAAGAGGACCTGCAGAGTCACACGGTAGCACCGTAGGTATAGCTTCACCCTTTCTGCTCTCTCTTGCTCCGTCTGACAACCTCATGCACACCCTTAGTTTCCTCCACCAGAAATGTGTCACATTTGAAAGAACGAAACACTCCTGAAAAGCCTTAGCCCTCATTCATTCATCCCTCCATTCAGTTTTTTCCTCCCTCCCTCCCTCCCTCCTTCCTTCCCTCCTCCCTGTTTTCCTCTCTAGTCGCATGCACCCACCCCTTCAGATCAGCAGTGCAATCTGGGGCTATTGTTTTTAGCAGGCTGTTTGCAGAGACGTCTTGCACAAGCACACACACATACATCTCTAACACCTTCCTCACTGTACAAAATTGGACGCCTTTTGTAGTGATGCTAACCATTCCTGATATAATGCGTGTGTGATGATGGAGCTGAAAAGGCGAGTAGGCATGCTTTACATGCAATTTACCCACATTGTTCCCGGAACACTCCAGTGCATCAATGTGATATATGATGCATGTGCTGTGATGGTTCTAGGTCACATATGTCCTGTGACCAAACCATCATCCATCACTGAAAAATTACACGCACACAAGCGTATGTGGACTCCATATTCTCCGGCTGGATTCCTGCTTATACATAGAAGAAGATCTTTTGCTGAGGTGTGTGTGTGTGTGTGTGCGCGTAGATGTGTGTGTGTGTGTGTGTGACTGTGGCAGTGACCGTGCCGCTCTGGCTAAGCACTGCAGTGAAAGAGGACGAGCCCCAGTTGACCAGCCCAACGGGGTTTGGTGTGGTCGGGCCAAATTCAACGCTCCCCCCCTACCCGCGGGATCCTGACCCACGCCAGTCCTCCACCTTCTACCCACAGGCACTAGCGCCATCCCTCAGCCCCCTCTAAAACCAAGCACCAGTCAGCCACCAGCCTCCATCTAGAGTCTAACCCACATCCATCCTCCAGCTCCGGCTCAGCCTCCTTCTCCAGCTTACAGCCTCTCCTTTAGGTGCAGGGTGGGACTGTAAGGCCCCTTCCTACTATCGGGGGCTAAACGGATGGAGCGATGTTGAGAGATAAAATGAAGAAGAAAAACGAAGAGAGTGTTGGCTCAGCTTACCGGCTGGGTGTGCAGGATGAGGAGGATGATGCCTCTGACTCTGCTCTTCCTTCCTTCTCTCTGGACCGAGGGTGAAACACAGATGGATGCAGGGAACAAAAGAGGAGGACAAAAAGAGACAAAATGCAGACACCAGCCGCTGGTGGCTCGTGAGAGAATGAAGCAAGAAGATAAAAAAAGAGGCAAAAAAAGTGCTGCTTTTCTCTTGTCTTCCTCGGAGAGACTCCTTTATCCTTGTGAGCCAGAGGGCTGTGGATTCACCTAAACACTGAGCACACGCACTGCCTCACGCCACACAGCCCTCCCTCTTCCTCTCTCTCTCTCTGCACTAAAGACAGCAGCTGTTGGTCTATGAGAAATAGAACGCCATGTCCCCCCTCCCTCTCCCCTTCTCCTCCCACCACGCTCGCTCACAAAGACCCCCACCACACACACACACATTCAGCATGTCCTCACAACACCCCCTCCCCCTTTGACTACCACTAGCCTGCTGGCAATAAGAGGAGGGGGCACCATGTGTGTGTGTGTGTGTGTGGAGTTGTATTATGTTTGACATTGTTTCAGTAACAGAGTGACTTTTTCTGTCCATACGGTGTAAAAGTGAATCATGGTGAGTAAGGATGTGCAGCAGGGTATTTTTGCAAACTGTGTGGGTGACTTGCCGAGCATCACTTGCTACTGTGCTGCAGAGAAGGGAAGGAAATTCACTTTATTTGTGGTTAGAAGCAGCGCGAGTGTGTGAGGGTGTTTATATTTACTGTAAGACAGAACAGCACACACCAACCATGGGCATATAAATGAGCTGACATTTATGAAAGGTTCACTAGCAGGTTAAGTAACTGCTGTTTGTGTGTGTTTGTGTTACCCCCTTCCCTCTTGGTCCTTACGGTGAAAACTCTTAGGGACCCTTACTTCAGGGTCGCAGCCCGGACGAAAGGGCATGGTTAAATGAGCCATAGCTAAATTGTCACTCTACATGTTTGTGTGTGTGTGTGTGTGTGTGTGTGTGTGTGTGTGTGTGTGTGTGTGTGTGTGTGTGGGACAGAGTGTCTATTGTCTGGTGATCTTAGTACCGGCCACCCGGGGGGACTGGAACAGCGTAAAAGACCTGGTGCCCTTTTAAAATAAGGTTACGTGAGTATGCATTTTCGGGCCAGTGAGAGGAGTCCAGTTGATGAACTCTTGCCACTGTGGACGTTATTAATATTTGAACGGGTTGTTGGGTCAAACGAGGACACCTTAAAGATGCAATCAGACTCCGAAGTGCTGAATTAGCTTTGCCTTTAATGCACTTTTATTGAAAACAATGTGAAACATTACTTAAAAAAGAAAGAAATGCTAATTCAAGGTACACACAGAGTTTGCGTGCGATGAACTGATTTGTCCTGTCAAAAGAAATTTTGTGTGTTGGCTAGTAAAAAAAAAAAATCAAGCTGCAATGTGGCCTCATGTAGACATGAGGAAGGACTGGAGGGCACAACAATCAAGATGATTTACTATATAGATAACTAGCATGCTAGTAGCTGATAATAACACCACTTGGCATAGCCGAGTGGTTACTAGTTAGCTACAGTAGTAAGTGTCCTTCTCACACTTTAAAATGCCCATATCATTAATGTCATATACATTTTTGTGATAAAAAAATGTTAATTTGTCAATGAATTCAGTTCAGATGTAAGAAAGCCTTACATATGGTGTTGATAAACGGAAACAACGGCTGCACTCAGACTCTGTGCTAAACCTAAATGAAAACCAGAGGAAGAGCTTAATGTCTAACAATAAATATGTGTCTTCCTGTTTTTGTGGTCGTGTCTGAGAAGTGGATCTTCTGACTGCTACTTTCACATCGCAAAACATTTTCCGACATTACTAAACAGACTTCAGAAATAGGCAGCCTGCAATCATGTGCAAACATAACACGTATAGTTTTATTTTTACCTCTGTGATAATACATTATTAACTATGCAGACATGATCTTGTAATACAAATTAGAAAAGTATGCAGAATGAATATATGACCCGAACCCTGTTATAGTGAGAGAGAAAAAACATATAGGTACCGCATATTTCAGTCACTGCATATACACATATTTGAGCATTATAGTCTCCAGGCACACATGCAAAGAAAAACTCCATATACCAGAAAGCACCTGTGTCATCTGTAGTCCATCATAGAGGAAGAGACGCACAGAAACATGGAAGTGGGTGCTGCAGTGGTTGACACCCTCCTGTTATCTGGCAACTGAGTGCCACAAACATGAAAGGGAGATCAAAGACAATGAAGGGAGAGGCACAATAGAAAGAACAGGGAGCACTTCATTTTGTAGTCATGTGAGAGTGTTTTAGCTTTTTATTTAACACATGCTGGGAGAAGAGTTTCTCTCCACAGGGATGTCAGATGAGGTTGAAGAATGGAGGAGAACCAACGTCAGGCAGGTTTTTCATGAGTCACTGAAGCTCATTGAGTGGGAGGTTATTATAAAACTGGTGTGAGACCTCAGGCTCTTATGATCTGTCTCCCCAAATGTGGAATGAGCTTCCCGACTCAGTCAGGGAAACAAATGTTTTGATCCAGACAGAAGACAGTAGGTTTGCACCCATCTGTTGAGTGAATAGCTCCTGAGGATATATCTGGAAATTTGAGGCTTCGGCACCACATGAAGCGTGGCATCTGTTGATTTTGGTGCCTTGCTTTGCTCTGCAGGGTGTTTTGACTGTGTGACCCCACAGACTCATTGTCTTACCAACACTATCAATGATCAGAGGTGGTAGAAGTATTTAGATCCTTTACTTAAGTAAAAGTACTTATACCAAACTGTGAACATATCCCACTACAAGTAGAAGTCCTGCATTCAAAACCATACCTATGAATGAATGAATGAATGAATGAATGAATGAATGAATGAAAAACTTTATTTCGAACATAGAAATAAATAAAAACAGATACAAAATAATAACAAACAAAACAAGAGTAATAGTGTTCCGAAAAGGAGTAGGTAGAAGTAAAACTTTTATTTCCCTACCCCTTACTCACTTCTCCTCTAATAACTCATCATAGAATGATAATATAATATAATATAATATAATATAATATAACATATAAACTATCCCAGATTTATTTACATCCCAAATTAAATATATGAACAGCATCCCAAGTTTATTTACAACCCACATATCCATCCGGAGTTAAAAAGTGGATATAAACCAACCCTTAACGCAACCCTTATCACAACTCTTCCTCAACCATATATCTAAGTAAAAGTATGTATTATCAGCAAAATTTCCTTAAAAAAATCAAAAGTAAAAGTATTGATTGTGCAGTAAAATGTTTCCTGTCAGTGTTTTACTATCATATATGATGTTTCTGGATTAATATTACTGCTGTGTTAATGTGTGTTGAATTGTACTCCTTTATATACTGTTGGCTAGTTAAATCTACAGCATTGCGTCATATTCTATAAGAGCATCATATGTTTGTAGCGTCGCTGTCCTGTGAGAACCACATATTGCTAAAAAGTCAACTTTTCATGGTGTCAGAAAAACAGTTTTCAGCTTTGTGACGATGCATTTTCCAGCTGATCCAAGAGGGTTTTTAAATAGTTTATTTAGTTTAAGATGTAGGATAATTTTCTAAAGTCATAAAGGAACACTTCAGCCTTCAGTTCATCACAAACATTCAAAATCAACACATATGGAGATACCTGTTTTTTACTGGACAGGAAGAGGGATGAAAAACTGCAATCTGAAAAGTAACTAAAGCTGTCAGACAAATGTAGTGGAGTAAAATGTACAATATTTACCTCTGAGATGTGGTGGAGTAGAAATATAAAGTTGCTTTAAAAAGAAATACTCAAGTAAAGTACAAGTATCTCAAATTTGTACAGTACTTGAGTAAATGTACTTAGTTACTTTCCAGCACTGTCAATGATGCCATTCTAATTTCTTCTTTTGAAATTGACTCCAACATAGACTGAGATCATTTATTTACTCACTGCATCCGAATCTGGAAGGCTTTCAAACAATTAAATTCTCCAGTTTCACAGTTGTAGCAAGCATAGCCACCCCTAATGACTCAAATATGCACGGGACCAGATGTTCTCTTTGAAACAAAAGAGAGAGCAGTGAGTTTTGCCCGTTGTCCGTGAATAAACATCAACTTTGATGTGAGGCCTTGTATTGGCCCCTCCTGACCAACTGAACTCTGGCTAACAGATAAATTGTTCACATCTCACCACACCGTGAAATTCAATTCTGTATGCTGTTAAGGGTAGACTCGCGCTACTCTCTTTCTGTGTTTGTGTGTGTGTGTGCCAGATTGAACAGCAGATACTGCTGAGACGCATGATCATCACCTGCTCTGAAAGACGGCGGCTCTGCAGTGAAGGAGACCAAAATGAATAAATAACTGGTATCCAAGGATACTGAGGGAGGATGGTGAGTAAGTCAATTTGCATAAGCTTCTAGGGAAAGTTTGCATCCAGAGAAACCTACTGTATACAGTCCCTTAGTACATGAATAGGAATTAACGATTGCTAAGCCGCTCATTAACTTGGTTAATTGCACAGAAGCTCTTTATCTGATAGTACTCTGAATACTCCTTTAACATCATATCAGCTGTGAAATTGAAAGCATTTTCAGTTTGATTGTCCATATTGATTAGGAGGTGAAAAGGAGGACAAGCTGTCTTTTCAAGACCCAGCCTGCGATAAGTGAAAGTGCATGGAGGTCTTTTTTAACTGAAATATTAATACCCGAGCATTATTGCCAACCACCACCTTGGATTATTTATACAGTGTCTATTATTTTTTTTTAGGTCAGTTGTCCCATCCTGCTTGCCGTTGCATGAATGGCAGAGGCCGCCTGTGGTGTGTGAGCCTGTCCTCAGATGAGTTTAGTCTTTATAAAGGCAGGCTTTATGAATTATGAGGAGAAGTAAAGTACACCAGTACCATTAAGGGGAAACACAGTGAAACAGCAACTAGTTGTGAGAAAATCAAAGAAGAGGACGCTTATTTCAGGAGGATTTTATACAGAAATGTCATATTTTGGCGCCTAGGGAAGTTAGTAAATTAAACAAAAAAAAATCATAGGTTTGTCTTGAATTAAGAAGAGTTGATTCTCTGTGTAATCAGTTTTAATGAACATTTCAATTCAATTCAAAATATTTTATACGTTCCTCAAGGGGCGATTCAAGGCAAAAAAGCGTGCAAACAGAAATACAGAGACAATTCCTTTATACACATAAGAAACAATCTATAAATACAAGTATGACAAATGTGTTAGAAAGACATACACAGGATTAATAGCAACAATATCTGACACAGGTTAAAGTGCAAAAGTCTAATGGCTTCTGGAATAAAACCCAACTTCCTTCTATTAGTTTTACATAAAGGCTGTTTGGATTACAACAGTAGATGGTTTGATGGAACAGGATTTCTTTAAAGGTCCCATATTATAAAAAAGTGAGATTTTCATGTTTTTTTTATTATAAAGCAGGCTTAAGTCCTATATAAATACTGTGAAAGTATCGAAACACTCAATCCACAGGGAAATACACACAGCCCGTATTCAGAAACTCTGCATTTGAAACAAGCTGTCAGGATTTCTGCCCATTTGTGATGTCACGAATATACAATATTTAGACCCTTGACACAATTTTAAACGTAAACATTCTACATGTGTCCCAGTTTATTCCTGGTTGCAGTGTATGTGAATGTCATCAGCTGACAGGAAGTACACATGGACCCAAGCTGTTGCCTAGCAATTAAATTCTGTTGCAATTCCGGCAAAATGCGCTAAAACGGAGCGTTTCAGACGGAGGGTAAATATATTAGGGGGACAGTATGAGGAAAATAAAGTTTTTTTTTGAACATTACAGGATGTAAAAATGTTCTAGTAGAAAGACAAAATACAAATATGAACCTGAAAATGAGCATAATATGGGACCTTTAATAAGTAGGTTTACATTAAATTGAGACTATATAACTTTTGCTGAACATCAATAACTGTGGACACAAATGACAATTGAGGGAAAAAAAAGGTAAATGCCAAAACATATAGTGTAATAGTAATACAAGAAGAATCATCAAGTCAGTAAGCTCACTCAGTAATATCAGTTATACAGCAATACCTACCTAAATATTGCTAACATTAGCCACCATAAGCTACAGTGCGGGTCATACCAGACCAAGAAAGGTTGCATCGGCAAAAGCCCTTAAGTGTTTTGAATTGAGGAAAGATGCATTTTATTGCTTTTATTTGTGAGAGGAAGAAAAAATTTACTGCGTTATGCTTACTCCATTAAAGGGGAACACTTTTACACATCAAAGTCTGCTTACAGGTCTACTACTGCATACAGTGTGTGGAAACGGTTATATAAAGGCTTTTATGGTTTCAGAGGGAGCCGTCTGAAGTCTGATAAATTGCCTCATTTGATGTCACTTGAGTCAGCGTCGTTTGGGGCTGAAGAAGTTTTAAAATCAAACAATCTGTGGTAGTGGGGTTAGAAAGAAGTGAGCTTACCAGACCTTTGTAGCCCGCTTCTCATCTCTGCTTGAGGCTAGCGGCTCGAGGCTACATTAGCCGCTACTAGCATAACACACTGGCATCTCCAACTGGACTGTCTATGGTCAAGTTGCATTGTGGGTAATGTATGTGCCAGGTTTTGACAGGCGGCAACCTCCGGATCTGAAAAGTGAAGCCAATGCAGAAGTGCCTTAAACCTGCATTCTTTCTAATAGCCAGCAGGGGGCGACTCCTCTGGTTGCAGAAAGAAGTCTGATTGTATAGAAGTCTATGAGAAAATGAGAAAAACTTCTCACTTGATTTATTACCTCAGTAAACATTGTAGACATTAGTTTATGGTATCAATCTCTAGTTTCAAGTTTCTTCAATACAGCGTAAATGATGTTTATTTAGTAAATTATGGTCCCAATGAGAGTAAAATAGACCATAAAGCAGGGTATGCTTTAGGGCGTGGTTACCTTGTGATTGACAGGTCGCTACCACGGCGTTGTCCGGTCTGTGAGTTGTCCATGTTTTCGTCGTAGAACTTTAACCCTTTCACAGTGTGTTTTCAGTTCATGAAAGTTAATTATAACCTGTTTGGTTACCTAAAAATGTCTTATTCAGCGTTCGGTTGTACTTAGCTCCACCCTCTCCTGTCACTTCTGGTTGCAAAAAAACAAGATGGTGACAGCCAAAAACCAAGATGGCAATGGCCAAAATGCCGAACTTGAGGCTTCAAACAGTAGTCCACAAACTACTGGGTGACGTCACGGTGACTAAATCCACTTCTTATATACAGTCTATGGTCTATGTAGAATAAAATAGACAATATTTAGAATCTGCTGCATCAATTTTGATCTCTTTTTTCAAACAGTCCATTGTGAAGTTGACAGAGTTGGGAGTGCAATGCTAAATCTGTACTGTACTCTTTTAAAGATAATCAGGGTGAACATGCTCAACAATCTGAACTCAATCATTATTTTGGTTCTCTCAGTCAAAGGGCGTCTTATTCCTCTCATCAAAGGATGGAACATCTGAAGCCTGGACCAGTCACGTTGCACCACAGACGTCCGTGCTGTAGCCCACACTCTCCCTCCATGACTCTCACCAGCTAAATGTTAGACTTCCATATCGATGAGTATGTGGGCAGCTGGTGAGCTGGCATCATGCAGACACTACTCACAGCATCAGAATTGAGAAAATGAGAGCTTTGTAAATGTACATTATCAGTGTGGACCACTTTTGACATGGAAGGTGTTGCTGGGAAGTGCTCTGTCACTTAGCAACATTACCTCAACCTGACATACAAGCATCCCCACTCACAGATACATTCACCTGCCTCTCCTCGCCATCCTCTCTCCAATCTCCAGCCTCTCCTCCCTCGCCCCACCTCTTCCTCCCCTATGTCTATTTCTGTCGTCTTATTTGGAGTCATTGATAGAAGTGTGGTAGCTCGACACCCCCCCACCTCCCCCGCCAACCACTCTCCTCCATCCTCCTCCCATCTCACCCCGCTGTTACAGTCACTGTGGTCTCCCTGCCCCAGCAACACCCCCGCTGAGCTCACGCGGTTAGTACAGTCTGCCTGTGCTCTCTCCTTATAAGGGCAAAATGCATTGACAGAGGCAGAGAGAGGGGGGCTGTACCAGTACAGGCAGGCAGGTAGGGGGACAGTGGCTCTAACCGGAGGAGAGAAAGATGATGTAGAGGCAGAGGAGCAGAGATTAGGAAATAGTGAACAGGGAGGTGGAGGGATGAAGATGGCCAGGGAGAGAGGGTGATGGGGATTGTGTGATTTGAACTGAGGAGGCCAGAAGCACATATTTTGTGGCATCGATTTTCAGTCTCATGGAGAACATTTCAAGATCTAGTTTTTCTCCCTTATCTTCATTTCATTGCAGGGTAGAAAAACCTACAAAGAAACACAATTAAGACAGGAACTATCCACTAAAACCAATGTTAATTTAATTATATAGGCTGATATTTAGTCTGAATATCAAATATTTGTAAATTTCTAATTGTTATTTTTGTAAAGACAAAAACAGTGAAACAGTATTTAGACCATAATACACCATACCTTTCCTCCAAAATCCATAATGATATTATCATAGACTGTATATAAGAAGTGGACATAGTCACCGTGACGTCACCCAGTGGTTTGTGGACTGCTGTTTTGAAGCCTTGAGTTCGGGATTTTGGTCGTTGCCATCTTGGTTTTTGGCCATTGCCATCTTGTTTTTTTGCAACCAGAAGTGACACAAGAGGGTGGAGCTAAGTACAACCGAACACTGAATAAGACATTTTTAGGCAAACAAAAAGTGCTGAAAACACACTGTGAAAGGGTTAAAGTTGTAAGACAAAAACACGGACAACACCCAGACCGGACAACGCCGTGGTAGCGACCTGTCAATCACAAGGTAGCCACGCCCTAAAGCATCCCCTGCTTTATGGTCTATTTGTCTCTAAATGGGACCATATTTTACTAAATGAACATCATGCTGTATTGAAGAAGACTTGAAACTAGCGATTGAGACCATAAACTCATGTTTACAATGTTTACTGAGGTAATAAATCAAGTGAGAAGTAGGGTCATTTTCTCATAGACTTCTATACAATCAGACTTCTTTTTGCGACCAGAGGAGTCGCCCCCTGCTGGCTGTTAGAAAGAATACAAGTTTAAGGCACTTCAGCATTGGCTTCACTTTTCAGACCCAGAGGTTGCCCACTGGATAATATTTCCAACTGCATGATGATACCATGTCTCCAAAGCTGATCAAAATAGCAAGCACTTTACGTATAGCTTGGCTAATGCAGACCACAAATTTTAGTACTTGTTAAATTAAACATTCATAAAAGGAACAATTACGTGAATGTACACAGGAGGCTTTGGCTCCAGAACTTGCGTTTTACATTTTCAGCCTTTTCCTCATTGCTTGTGATTGAATTCTGAAATGCTGAAACGTTTCCAGGTCATGTCAGGAAGTCACAGTATCTGACACAGAAAAATGTATTGGCTTGTTGGCTGGAGGCAGTGCTCAGATATTCCATCTGCATATATACTGACAGTAGCATCAGTGTTGATAACAATGACTGTTGTCAGCATCATCATTATTGAATCAGCGACATCCTGTTCTTCCTCGTCATGATCATCACAGTGATCATATGGCCTAAATCAAATTCACATAAATATATTCCATCATGCTTTTGTGGCGTGTGATCACATGTCCCTTTACTGTCAATTTAGGTTCAGCGCTGCTTCACTCACCATCAATAAAGTATTGATCAGTTATACAAAATGTAATCAAACAAAAAGCGTTGTATCCATTATGGTCAATATGCAATTTCGAATAAAAGGCCAATATTGACCTAAAACATGAAATGAATACTTAAGTCAAAATGACCATTTGTATATCAAATACCATGTGTTACTTTGAGTTCTTAAAGAAAACATTGTTTTTCTTGCATGCCTCCACATTGAACGGAGAATAAAAAAACTGAGAAAAGTCTTGATAAATTGAAATAAATGGGGGGCAATTTTTAACAACAGCAAAACTATATCAAAACATGGATTACAGTGCACGGGTTGTGTGAGAGTTTGTAAATGGATGCTTTGATATAGTTTTGCTGTTAAACGCAAAGTTTTCTCCAAGAATTCGGGGTTATTAATTGATATACAAATGTTCATTTTGAGGGTGAAGTATTCCTTTAAAGGGGTACACCAGCAGTTTAGTATTTCACTTACATTAAGTTGGGGGACTTGCAAAAGACACATTAAAAAATAATGTTGAAAATCAATGGACTTTTGAGTATGGGTCAATCTCTAAATATGATGAGTCCTACAAATTTGCCTGGTAAATGCATACATCTTTCAAACTGTGCATCCCCAGTCTGTAATTCCGTCTTTCTGTTAAAAATGTAAAGTCTCCACTGATGACATCATAAAGGTTATTTTCTGACACTTGTCAAAGCTGCTCCAGAGCCACAGAAGACATGATACAACTGTTTTCACAGCACACTCCCCATGATGAGTAAACGAATCTTCATGTGTAAAATCATGAGTAACCCCTTTAATCTCACCATAATAAAATGAAGAGGCATTGCCAGTGGTTAGAAAAAGAGAACTGGTGGAGTACAAAAAAATGAGGCATAATCACTTAATATAATCACACAATATTAGGAATGTCTTCTGCCTATCAAATTTACTTAAAATACTGCACAGATTTAGCATTGCACTCCTATAACATTTTCAAACTCACAATGGACTGTTTTTAAAAAAGGATCGAAATCGATACAGCAGAACCCGAGGTATTGTCTTTTTTTATTCCACACATTCTTCTTCCTTGTAAAAACCCAGCTCTATTACCCACAATGCAACTTGACCTCTGATAGTTCGGTTGGAGATTCGGAGGTGTTGTGTATGCCAGTAGTGGCTAAGTTAGCCTCGAGCAGAGAGGAAGAACAGGCACAGAGGTCTGGTAAGCTCATCTTTTTCTAACTCCGGAGATAGTTTTCATTTTCAAACTTGTAGTGTTCAGCCCCAACCGACACTGACTCAAGTGGCATCACTTGAGGCAATTTATAGGAGCTACAAAAGGCTTTATACAACTTTTTCACAATTATACTACTACTCCCCAATACCTGTAAATATAGCCTACTTTGATGTGTTATTATGGTATAATGTAGTCCATTATATGTCAAAAGATTAACACACTGTGGAAAACAGTCATTTTTTAATGTGCATGATCAGCTTCAATTACAAAATGTTTAGTGTCTGTCTGAGTGTGGTGTGTGACAGAGAGTGTGTGGGAGGTAAGGAGTCTCGATTTTTTTGTGCAAATGTGTGTGTGTGCGTGCATGTGTGTGTGTGTGTGTGTGTGTGTGTGTGTGTGTGTGTGTGTGTGTGTGTGTGTGTGTGCTGGTCCTGTTGGTTCAGCTGGAGCATTTCTCAGCGTCACACCTCCTGTGCAGCAGGAGGCCCGTTCTGCCTGTGAGGACTGGGCAGGTGCTAATTGGGCCTAAAGCTTCTGAATGGCGGCGCCTGCCATGAATGGAGGTGAATGCGTAGAGCGAGGGGGGCCTCATGTGATCCATGTGTGTTTGTTCAGTGTGTGTACGGTACATCAGCGACAGCAGTGCCACAGACACTGCATAAACACATACCTCCTCTCTGTGCGCTGGTATCTGTCTCAGTTAAGTTAAATAGACCCCTCATTTTGTCGCAGATGGAGGCATGACACCCCTTTGGGAAAGATGCGGGAAGAGAGATGCAAATCCACTTAGTCACAGGTCCCCAAGTGGAGTAAAAAGGGAGACGCAAGGAGGGAAAGAAAAGGGAATTAAACCAACATAACACCCGGCTGCTAAGTGTGTCAGCATCTACGAAAGGAGGGAGGCGGTGGTTCGTTAATGGCATAGGGTTTGTTTGTGTTTGTTTCGGCATATTATCAGTATGAAACATCTGCTCTAGTTAATCTTTACCAACCTATAGGCAATGCTTAATTTACTCTGAGTAATTCCCTCATGGGGACAAAACTAAAACCTACCCTAAAGCCCACACACCTGAGGAGATCTTAGAAGAAAATAGATCAGATGAATACATAGGATCTTGATTCAGAAAGAGTTTGGAGATAAGCCTTTTCTCACCATCTCTCCTCTCAGAATATACTGTATAACAGCGAACTATCTCCTCACATCTCTCCGTCATGTTTCTCAATCGCCATTCTCTTAGAAGGAATTAGGGAATGAAAACTGTTGAGAGAGGGATGAGTCTTGATAGCTCCGTGTCGGTTATGTAAAGAGATAGCGATATAACCCAACAGGAGAGATGGAGTTTATGGGATGAGTAAATTCAAGGACATGCAAGAAAGAGGTCACATACAGGATGACTGTATAGATGCATATGAACACAAAAGGCTATTTTTATGTGAAAGTGGCAGTAGTTAATAATATGGTGCAATAAAACACCATATGCTCAGTTTCTAAACTCCAGAAAAGCAGAAAAACATATGTACTTGCCTAGGCTCACTAGCATGATATTCACCAGCAACAAATTGCTAAAAACATGTTGGTATTTTGTTCTCAGTATTGTACATCATTGGAGAGAGTAGAAAAAACTCACTAGCAACAACATAGCTATCCTCATAACCAGAATGCAACACTCTTCAAGCAACAGGCCATTGAGGCTCTGGACATCTACTGAGACTGGGTAGCATTGTTATTATTGAGGCAGACTGAGAAGATTTCGGTAGCTATTATATTTGTACCCGTTTTTAGTGTGTGCGCAATATAAATATACACAATATACACAATATACAGAGTTTACATTCAAATTATTGTTTTTAATACAAAGTGAAAGTACCACATACAGTTTGGCTCCTTGTCATGGCATAGCTAATGTGGAAGAATAGGGTAAGCCTGCTGGTCCCCTGCCTTTAAGCTGTAATAATTTATTATGTACTGGGCAATTTAATCATGGTACGTGCAGTTTAATTTATTTGTAGGTCTCCTTTAAATGCACATTTGTTCACCTTATTCACTCGACCTTTGTACCTGCTGTGATACCCAGCAACATTGGTACTATTTGAATATTTGGTTGAAATGCCTACCACATGTAAACATGCTGTTTACTATGACATTTTTTTTATTACATACAATGCCTTTTTTGTGGCATACTATACTGTGACTGTTTTTATGACATGAAGTTTTATAATTTTTTAATGAAAATGTTTGACATAATATATTATGACTTTTTATGACATACTATATAATGAAATTTTTTATGAAATCTTTTAATGACATACTTCACTATGACTTTTTCATCGATTTTGTGACCTTTTTCGACATACTATACTATAACATATTTTTATGGCATAGTATACGATAACATTTTTTATGAACTTTTTTATGACATACTATACTATGACGTTTTTATGAATTTTCTATGACATACCATATTGTGATTTTATATGAGTTTTATGACAATGTATGACATACTATGACACTTTTGTTATGACATAC
Organism: Adelosebastes latens; assembly: GCA_916700685.1. Classification (NCBI taxonomy): domain Eukaryota; kingdom Metazoa; phylum Chordata; class Actinopteri; order Perciformes; family Sebastidae; genus Adelosebastes; species Adelosebastes latens. The sequence goes on along the minus strand of CAKAKR010064968.1, from coordinate 4,141 downwards.
TGTACTATGACTTTTTTATCACTTTTTTCAACAAACTATACTATGACTTTTTATACATTTTTATGCATACTATACTATGACTTTTTTTATCCATTTTTTTTAACATACTATACTATGACTTTTCGACATACTATACTATGACTTTTTTTTTCACTTTTTTAGACAAACTATACAATGAAGTTTTTATTAATTTTTTCAACATACTATACTATGACTTTTTTATGACTTTTTTCGACATACTATACTATGACTTTTTATCACTTTTTCGACATACTATACTATGAAATTCTTTGATTAATTTTTTCGACATACTATACTATGACTTTTTTATCACTTTTTTCAACATACTATACAATGACTTTTTTCGACATACTATACTATGGCTTTTTTATCACTTTTTTAAACATACTATACTATGACTTTTTCGACATACTTTAATATTACTTATTTATCAGTTTTTTTGACACACTATACTATGACTTTTTAATCCATTTTTAAACATACTATACTATGACTTTTTTTCACTTTTTACGACATACTATACTATGACTTTTTTATCACTTTTTTCGACACACTATACTATGACTTTTTTCGACATAATATACCATGACTTTTTTATCACTTTTTTCGACATGCTATTCTATGACTTTTTTTATCAATTGTTTCGACATACTATACAATGACTTTTTTCACATACTATACTATAACTTTTTATCACTTTTTTCGACATACTATTGTCACAGCCCGGCTCTAGAGCTGTGACAAAAACGGGAGACACACGGGTATACTGAATAAATAAAGTGATTTATTAACCAAAAACTATGTAAAAAGTCAAAAGAATGTATGGGAGGAATCTGTAGAGTCAGTAGTGTAGGGAGTGGATGTGTGAAAATGTGCTACATGGATGTTGTGCTGTAAAACAAAGACAAAGAACCAAAACCATGTAACAAAGGTAAAATGTGCAAGAAGGTCCACCAGCCCCAGACTGCTGCATGCTCTGGCTTATATGCAGGGAGCACAACGGGCCCAAGTGTGTCCCATGCTGCTCATTAGCCTCATCAGGTCTGCAGCCCTGATGAGAGAAAGCAAACACAGTACAAGATCCAAACACAGAGGGGCCGTCACACTATACTATGACTTTTTTCAACATACTATACTATGACTTTTTTATCACTTTTTTCGACATACTATACTATGACTTTTTTCGACACACTACACTATGATTTTTTTATCACTTTTTTAAACATATTAAACTATGACTTTTTTATCACTTTTTTAAACATATTAAACTATGACTTTTTTCACTTTTTTCGTCATTTTTACTTAAATATTGAAATAAAAATCAGAGTATAATATGTAAAAACTATACTATAGTATGTCGAAAAAAGTCATTGTATAGAACGTCGAAAAAAGTAATAAAAACTCAAAGTATAGTATGTCGAAAAAAGTCATAGTATAGTATGTCGAAAAAAAGTGATAAAAAAGTCACAATATAGTATGTCAAAAAATGTCATAGTTTTGTATGTCGAAAAAAATTTAAGAAAAAGGAATATTATCATATGTGGAAAACAGTGAAAAAGACATAGTATAATATGTTGAAAAGAGTCATAAAAAAGTCATAGTATAGAATGTGGAAAAAAGTTATAAAAAAGTAATATTATAGTATGTCGAAAAACGTCATAGTATAGTTTATCGAAAAAAGTGAAAAAAAAGTCACAGTATAGTATGCTTAAAAAAGTGATAGTATAGTATGTCGAAGAAATTAATAAAAAAAGACATTGTATAGTTTGTCGAAAAAAGTGAAAAAAGTCATAGTGTAGTATGTCAAAAAAAGTGATAAAAAAATCATACTATAATACGTGGAAAAAAAAGCCAGTATAGTATGTGGAAAAAAGGGAGAAAAAGGTCATAGTATAGTAGGTTGAAAAGTGTGATAAAAAAGTGATAGTATAGTATGTCGAAAAAAGTCATAGTATGGTTTGTCGAAAAAATATAAAAAAGTCATAGTATAGTACGTCGAAAAAAATATAAAAAAGGCAAAATATATTATTTAGAAAAAAGTCATATAGTATTTCGAAAACAGTCTATATACAAAATCATTCTGTATTATGTCGAAAAAAGTGATAAAAAAAGTTGTAATATAGTATGTGTAACTAAGTCATAGTATACTATGTTGAAAAATGTGATTAAAAAGTCATAGTATAGTATGTCGAAAAAAGTGGTAAAAACGTCTTACTATAGTATGTCGAAATAAGTGAAAATAAAGTCAGAGTATAGTATGTTGGAAAAAAACATGGCTTAGTATTTTGAAAACAGTGAAAAAAGTCATTGTAAAGTATGCCGAAAAAAGTGATTAAAAAGTCATGGTACAGTATGTCGAAAAAAATATAAAAAAGGCATTATATATTATTCTGAAAAAAGTCATAGTATAATATTTCGAAACTAGTAAAAGAAAATCATGTATAGTATGTCGAAAAAAGTGATTAAAAAGTCAAAGTATAGTATGTTGAAAAATGTCTAAAACAGTGAAAAAAGTCATAGTTTAGTATGTCAAAAAAAATGATAAAAAAAAGTCATTGTATAATATGTCACAAAAAGTCATAGTATAGTATGTCGAAAAATGTGATCAAAAAAGTCATAGTATAGTATGTCGAAAAAAGTGATAAAAAAAAGTCATTGTATAACATGTCACAAAAAGTCATAGTATAGTAAGTGAAAAAAAGTCATTGCAAAGTATGTAAAAAAAAAAGAATAAAGATTCATAGTACAGTTTGTGGAAAAAAGTCATAGTATACTTTGTCGAAAAAAGTGACAAAAAAGTCATGGTATAGTATGTCCAAAAAGTTATAGTTTGGTATGTCGAAAAAAGTGATAAAAATGTAATAGTATAGTATGCTGAAAAAAGCGATAGTATAGTATGTCGAAAATAGTTAAAAGAAAATTATAGTGTAGTATGTGGAAAAAAGTCCTAGTATAGTATGTCAAAAAAAGTGTTAAAAGGACTGTTTGTAAGATTCAGAAATGCTTGTTAACAGCGACACCTGTGGCCGTTAAGTCAACGAAAGTCAGCGTCGGGCTCGCGCTTGCTCGCTCTAAATAGACATGAACGAGCATCACTCAAAACAGTGAGGCGACACAATATCCACAAATAAAACCACAATATCACTCTATATTTCACCTGCTTGGCAGTAATGTTAGCTGACCAGACGGAGGTCTCTCCATGAATCACTGCTGATCCTAGTGTTGGCTTTTCCTGCTTCAGCCTCGCGACCGGGTGCCGGAGAGAGACACCGGCACCCGGTCAGAGACGATAACGTTTCCCGCTGCGGAGCCCCGTCACTTCACAAGACACGGAAAACCTCTGTTGGTCCGGAGGAGCTGCAGCAGTTATTTCTGCACAAACGTCCACTGAACATTCAATAGATATTCTCAGAGCTACGAAGTCTTCTGCAGTGTGTAGTGTGCACGCAGGTACGTGAGGTGGAGCGAGCTGAGTGAAGGCAGGCAGGCAGGCAGAGGAGCAGAGTACAGCAGAGACTCCGGCCCTGGAGACCAAAGCTACGGTCTCCCCCACGTACTCCGACCGCGGCCAACACTGTTTAACAGACGGATTCACTAGATATAACTTTGCGGTTTTGGTGCTTCCGTGTAGTTGGAGTCTTGTCTGAACAGCGAAGCCACACATATGCGAGCGCGCATATGCGAGCGCGCATGGCACACCGACCCGGGTGATTTATACCCTTTAAAAAAAAGTCATAGTATAGTATGTCGAAAAAAAAGATGATAGTATAGTATGTCGAAAAGTGAGAAAAAAGTAATAGTATTTCGAAAAAAGTAAAAAAAAAAAATTAAAAAAAAACTCATAGTATAGTATGTCGAACAAAATAAAAAAAAAAAAACAGTATAGTATGTTGAAAAAAGTCATAGTATAGTATGTGGGAAAAATAAAGTCATAGTATAGTATGTGGAAAAAATAAAAACATTCATAGTATTTTTTTTAGTCGTTTTCCTCTCCTGTGTCTCTTCAGGTGCCGCCCTCCCCCGCTGCGCAGCTGCATTAACTTGAGGTACGCGGCTGCGCTCAATCAACAATCAGGGCTGCGTGAAATAGAGCCCGGGAGAGAGCAGCAGACGGTGCCAG